>CAHIKZ030001241.1:280000-568484 GCA_903632075.3 Acanthosepion pharaonis
ATTTCATCATTTATAAATAGACAAAATAATTCACCTTCAGAAAGGCTGTCAGGTGTATCCACGGAGACCAGTAGCTTCCATGAAGTTAGTCGGCCATGGATGATAGTAGACGCACGGTACCTAGCGGTCATCATAGCTTTCCTATCTCTATCTCCAGCCCCTTCACCATCAATATCCGCTTGAGTAAAGCCTTCAAAATCATCATTGGAGTTTGAAAAACTCCTGAATAAAGGCTTTGTTGGATGTTGATGTGGACAAAATGCAACAAAATTAACATGGGTTTGATCAATATTACAACTCATGCAGAGTCTAGAAGAATTCAAAATGGCATTGGAAAACAGAAGTTTAGCCTCATTCCAAAACAGTAGTAGGCTATTTTCAACTTAAAATACTGGAGATAACAGTTGACAAGTGTTTATTTATAGTGACCCTCTCGAGGTGACAGAATGCACCTAGAGCAGCAAAGGGTGAGAATTCTTCAGAGGCAATCTTTGCCTCCAGTTAGATAAAGGTTAAGCAACTGTGTAGAAAAAAATACACTTACCTTAAAAAAGTCTGCAGGTGTGCACATGCCGACACCATTGGACCCATGCTACAAATAAAAACTCATTCCATTCTTTGTAAAAGAAAATGGTTAATGGAATATCCCAGATTGGCTACCTACGGGGTTGATGGAATAACCCGGATGTTCTGACTATGGATTACCTTTGAATAGAAGCTGATGAGGCGAATGGGTAGATTTGCGGCTATTTGGACTTAGGCAGCTGTTAATCTGTGATGGCTTACTACAGCAACGTTGAGCCTGGTCAGCACTTAGGTTGGTTATTGCTTAAGAATATCAGGTTCTGGAAATTTTGACATGTGGGTAATGTAATGGATAACTATTAGAAATTGGAGATCTGTGTTCCAGTCCTAAATGCATTTGTTATATTAATAATCATGCAAATGCCCTTAGGAAAGGTATGAATTCACCTCTTTTCCCCACCAGTTATAGATTAATTAGTAGGATTTGTATGAATAAGTAATTATTTTGGAAAAATTCTTACATTCCAAAAATATTTACTGACTTTAAATAACTTGGAAAAGTTTAAGACATAAAAAAAAAATTAGTCAGTTGCAACTGATTGATTTATTGATAAAAGAAAGGGAAACTATATCCTAATTAGTATTGTGTTGGTGCTTAATTATCAGGCATTTTTAAAACAATATTTATTATGAAAAAGAAACATAACACTTCAACAATAACATTTTTAAATGATTTTTCTAGAGCGTATGATTATTGAAATACATTTTTATAACCTGAAAATAAAATATTTTTTATTAAAAAAAGTAAACAAAACAGCAATTTTTATTAGCAAATAACTTGCCTACAAAAACGCCTGATAATTATGCACCAACTCAATACTTTGCTGAGGCTGATAGATACCTACCTTAGAGCACTGATTTGCAAATTCTTTCACAGGGTATCCTGTTATTGGGTCCTTGTACTAGGTTAAACTTGATAAATATCTATATCATGAAAGCTGGTAGAATTTATTATAATTAAAAATGTTATGATGTTGATTTGGGGTTAGTATAGACAAACGCCAAATAACACATAACAATAAAAAGGGTTTTAATAGGTTGGTAAATAGGTACAGAAATTGCCTGAGTAGTCAATCACTAGCTCAGCTAAGAACTGCTCTGTCCCTGTCTTCTGACATGCCGCCATTTAACATCTTTGTTCGCAGACAAGTTCATCTTCAAGAGGGGTGGTAGGTTTCCGACACAACAGAAAATAATGGCAGTTTATTGGTTTGTTGAAAAAGTTTGTTTGGTTTAGTAAATTTTTTAATTAATAAGCACACAAATTTTTTGGATCACAACAGACCATGTTGAACTGGAGCTTTTAATTGACAGTTTCATTTTTTTTTTTTTTTACTTTTGTTCTATTGTTGCTCACTATGATTTTGTAAGCTTTGTATTATCACTGTAATATTGGAAACCATCCGGTGAATTACAAGAAATTCTAAATGACTTCATTAGGGAAAGCTTCCGTGTTGGTTTCAGGTGATTAGAAATAATAAGAGTGGTTCAATTGTAATGGAAAGATTATGAAACTAGATGAAGAACTGGAAGAAGTCCAGGAATACATCTATTAAGGTCAAGTGATAATATTAAAAGGTCATAACAGCGAAATAAAATGATGTCTAATAATTGCTTAGAAAGCATTTTAAAGTAGAAAATGAATGTGTAACGCACACTTTGGCATACAGGCCAAAAAAAAACCCCAAAAAAACATTTAACAAAACTGCTTGAAAATAATTAAAGAAATGTGTAAAGATCAATTTAGGCATCCCAAACTGCCCTAATTTACAGTGTGATAACGTGTTAAAACAGTGGAATTTTCCACCATTTCAACTGCTGATATCTTTTTTATTTCCAAAGCTATTTTAATAAAATTAATATCTAAACAAAATTTAATCTTTTCTTTCTAAAAATCCAATTCTGTCTCATCTGTGATGATTACTTTTTATTTTGTATTTCTTTAAATAATGTCACATTTTTAACAACAGCCGCTTCATTTTTTTTACATTTTCAAAGCTCATAATTTCATACTATTGTTCCCACATCTTCAGTATTTTTTCTCAGTACATAATTATTACAGATGATTGCATTTTTATTTGTCGTCCTCACATTGAATTTCATCAACAAAACATGACTTTGGTCCTATGAAGTCTTTTTCAAGGATGAAATGTGTAACACACACATATATAACTTTAAAATTATATATATATGTTAAAACATTTTTATGTTTATACATTCTTTGTGGTTTTTTTAAAATAAAGCATTAAAGTGGTCATTTTAAAAAGTATCGCCTGAAGAGGCTGTTAGGTTGAAACCAAGATCACATATTTTAAATGACCTCCTGACTTTTTTATATATATATATATATATATATATATATATATATATATATATATATAAAAATACATTATTAAATGGACAAAGCCCGACAATTATTTTAAGATATTTTTTATGTTTATACATTCGTTCTTTTTTTTTTTTTTATTATTATTATTATAGATACAAATATTTAAGTAAATGCTCTGTTTATAATAAACAGTATTAACAACATTTACCAGTATGAATGTTCGAGAAATTGTCATAGAAAATATGCATCCTGTGACAGAAATCGAACCTATAGCCTATACGGAACCTGACATTCTTTTACTGATTTCGCCACAGAGGAGCGTTTCAGTTAGCAAGGTTGATTTTACTGTTTTTAAACTACAATGTTCCATGATTTTCTCACATACATTCATATATGCTCGATGCGTATCCAAATGTAAACAAATGACGTCACAAATTATGAAATGGATAATGTCCAACAATTATTTTAAGACATTTTTATGTTTATACATTTTTTTTTTTTTATAGATACAAATATTTAAGTAAATGCGCTGTTTTATAATAAACAGTATTAACAACATTTACCGGCCTGAATGTCCGAGAAATTGTCATAGAAAATATGCATCCTCTGTTTTTGGGAGAGAGTGCTTAATCAGGTGTGATGAGCAGTTTGAACGAAAACAGTCCATTAAAAGTCACAGTCATGATAACTTGTGACTTTGTGCTAGCACAATCATTGACAGGCTTCAAACAGTTCTGCCCTCTTGGCATCATTCACAAGGCTGGGCGGGGGGGCAATTTATGATATGGCTTACAGGCATTTTCTAAGGGTGGCGCATACCGGGATTGCCTCCCCAGAGGCCCATAATATCATAAAGTTGCCTTCCTGACAAATTGACAATAATGAGTGTTTTGACACGAAACTCTTGAGTTGGCAAACCTGATAAATGATTTTTTTTTCTTAATTTATTTGATATTATAGCCCTTATCTATTGAGCACTTTTTAGTGAAAGTCCTTCTATCCTGAAAAATATATGTTAAATTGATGTAATTTTTGCATGTTTTCTTGGTTGTTGTTTGTGTGTGTGTGTGTGTATATATATATATATATATATATATATATAGTTTCAGGATATATTTGTAGAGAAAACAAATCGAATAAAATAGACTATCTGAAAATAGTACTTCGTCCTTGCTGACATGTTTCTTCATTTCAAGTAATGATAAAAAAAAAAATGTGAAATGTTGTGTAGCTACATGGAATTCAAAAGGGAGTGTCTTTTAAAAGCCCTCCGGAGGAGCTAGCCTAATGTTCGGACAAAGGGCGGCTTCTAGACTAGTGTTGTAATAAAAATAAGAGACGAAGATACTCATCAAGATAATTTTTTTTTTCTTACATAATTGTCCACTTAAACATTTCTTTGTTCAGATTGTCATTTGACCAGTATTTTTTTTTTTTACTGCCATTTTTTACACACACTCTCTCTCTTTAACTCTGAACCATTTGTTCATTCTGAATGTCAGGCTGTCAATTGGATCTTTTGCCTGGTTCTTTCCTGTTGTCCTTTGATTTCTTTCCTGTTTTAGTTCCTGTGTCATTTCATCTCCCTGCAGGACTGTCCACTCATCTCAATCTGTTGTTATTAAGTCTCTCTTTCTCTCCTTTTATGTCTTTTCATTTCAGCTAATTTTTTTTTTTTTTTTGTCATTGCTATGACAACAAACACAAGGCACTAATAACTGTCTTTGTCAACCACTATAGTTTATGAATGATACTTGCATATCGATCAATAATTTAATCCCCTCCCTCTCGGGAAAATAAAAATACTAAATTTCTCAGGTTGAATAGGAGACTCATTTTTATTTTTAATGAATGAAAATCTGAATCTCGTTCATGATTAAGTGCATAAATATTTTATTGAGTCGGTATTTTAAATACAATATACAAAGTGTTGGCCTCATTTTGGGTTTTTAGTTCCTTGACATTTAATTATATTCATCATCATTTATTCAGTTAGCACATTCTGTCCTGCTGTGGTTAACCCCCCACCACCCCGTTGTGGACACCACTACCCCTGTTGTGGTTCCCAATTTTGTCAAGCAAAATTTAGAACTACCACTGACAGTGACAACTATCTATAAATGATAGTTTGAATTTCATGTTTGTGTTGTCATATCCTGCTATGGTAACAGAAAATTACATTGATTAAAATCAAGAACTAGGGGAAGTAATACTGTGAAGAGTTCTAAAGAAAATAATGCAGATTCATGTTTCATCAGAGGCTAAAATCTTGTAATGGAGTGTGAAATTTGATTTTTTTTTTTTTTTTTTAAAGATTTTTTCATTATTTCTTCAATATTCTATTACAGTTGAGCGATACTCTTCTTACATGGTGTTATTATCTATTTATTTTCTTCTCTAGGAACTAGAAACTGTTTTCCAATCTCTACAATGTCTTGTCATCCTTGCAACGGCAACAGTTGTTTCAAACACTGCCCAAGTACCACCTTCTTTGCTGGAAATTTCCATTCTGTTCCATGGTAAGTTTAAAAAAATATTTTTCCATTAAAATTTTAAGAGGTAATTCAGAAATTTAGTGTCCAACATCTAAAGTAAGGGTTTGTCTTTATTTTTATGTTCATTCATTCTTACATGGCTTTATTAGAAATTTAATTTTTCTGTTTATAAGACATTTGAGATCGTTGTATTGTTTTCCAATATACACTCACTGGCTGCTTAAGTGCGCATGAAAAAAAAAAAAATGCTGACTTATTAGGATTTTTCACGTGCAAGCATCTCTAGAATTTACAGGAAATGGTCAGAAAAAAATTGAGCATCAATTCTGTGGGTGGAAATCCCTTGTTGCTGAAGGAGGTCAGCAGAGAGCAGCCAGGCTCGTTCAAGCTGATGGAAAGACAGCAGTAGTTCAGATAACTCTCTTTACAACTGAGGTCTAGAGAAAAGCATCTGAACACACAACACACCAAACCTTGAAACAGATGAGCTACAGCATCAGGAGATTGTGGCAGGTGTCACTTTTGTCAGGTAAGATGAAGAAACTGAGACTGCAATTTGTTAAGGATCACAAAAATTGAACTATAGAAGATTGGGAAGATGTTGCCTGGTCTGATGAGTTTCAGCTTCTGGTGCAAGATTTGGATTGCAGGGCTAAAATTTAGTGTAAAGGTGTGAATCCATCCTGCCTTGTATTAACAGTTCAGGCTGGTGGTATTGGTAGTGTGATGGTATGGAGAATATTTTCTTGGCATACATTGGGACCCTAGGTAACAATAAGAGATTGTTTAAATGTGACAACCTACCTATGTTTTATAGCTGACCACGTGTCTCAATTCATGATGATGGTGCATCCATCCTCTCGTGGCTGCTTTCAGCAGGATAAAGCAGAGTCGGTCAGTTACTGATGTGCTACACATAATACATGCCTGGATGATCATGTCTGTTTCAATCCATGACTGACTGGGCACAAGATTTTTCCACTGTAGGCTGCCGTTTCCTTCTGCTGTAGGCTAGTTGCCAACTATGGCTATAGAACCCAGTCTGTCTTGCTATTCAACCCATAGCTGGAGGAAGAAGGGATATTTGCATGTAAGTGAATGTCACAAACTATACTGGAATTTATTACAGTCACCACATCACAAATAAAAAAGAAAATTAGTGGTAGATTTGTTCATGGAACACAGCAATGAGTTCTCTGTTTTAAAGTGGCCTTTACAGTCACTGGATCTCGGTCCGATAGAGCACATTAATGGTGTGGTGGAAAAGGAGTGTTGAATTCTGGACAAGCAGCCAGGCGATCTACAAGAATTGCAGGATGCCATGATAAGAGCATAGATCCAAATTTGGAAAGTGCATCCAGAACATTGCTGAATTCATACCAAGAAGAATTGAGGGGGTTCTAAAGATAAAAGGGGGTCCAACCTGATGCTAGAAGAGTATAGTTAATAAAGTGACACACACACACACACACACACGCGCGCACGCGCGTGCGTGTATAAAATTGTGTATTTAGGCAGCAATCCTTCATTTATGCATGTTTCATTACAAACGAGAGACAAGTTACTACGGTTAAGCTTTTTATTTAATTTTTCTTGTGTTTGAACATGAGCTTTCTTTTTCGGGCACAAT
The DNA here is from genome assembly GCA_903632075.3 of Acanthosepion pharaonis. NCBI lineage: Eukaryota > Metazoa > Mollusca > Cephalopoda > Sepiida > Sepiidae > Acanthosepion > Acanthosepion pharaonis. The sequence goes on from CAHIKZ030001241.1 coordinate 287,040, forward strand.
GTGTGCAGAAATTGTCCAAATGTTCTATAGTTCCGAGTGCTTTCAGTTATATTTTTAGCCATTACCACAAGAGTGATTTTATTTTTTCAGTTTAATTGAGTGTATGCGATATGTGTATGTTTTTTAGTGTGTTACAGAGATACAGAGATGTTGTATTTTCTGAACCCAGTTAACACATTGTGGCTTAGTTCGTAGTTGGCTTTTTCTTTTTTATTATTAAGGCTTCCATTATTTTTACTCTTTTTTTTTTTACATGTGGATGAGGTTATTACGTTTGTGTTTTCTACTAGTATGTTTTGAATGGAGTCTGGTAGGTTTGTGTGTGTGTTTAAATGGGTTCTCATAGAGCTTTGTTCAGATAGGGTTAACGTAAGGCTTCTGGATAGGCATGTAGTTGTGTGACCAATGTAATTAAGGAATTCAGTTTGATCAGGAACACAGTTCCTTAAGGGGCATTTGAACTAATATATAATGTTTGTTGTAATTTTGACTTAGCTGGTGTGTTGTTATTTTTGAGGATAAGGTTAGCTATCTTGAATTTTTTATAATAGATAATTACATTTTATTTTTTTTTTTTTCAAGAACTAGGCCACAATGTGTACTCGGGAGAGATATCTGCGAAGTGTCGTCCAGCTTTTAAAGGTTATCTTGCTGTTATACGGACCGCAGATCCTTTGTATTTTCTCTGATATACCTGGGTACATGGCAGCAGTCCCAATAAACTGGGATAGGGTACTTTGCAGGTATCTCTCCCGAGTAAGAGCCCCACCCACCCCATAGAGGAGAACATGACTAAAGACTGTGGGTATGCCATCCCATGCAGCTGCGGAAAGAAATATAAAGGGGAGACAGGCCGCCTCCTTGAGGTAAGGTTTCACGAACAGCAGAAAGCTGTAACACGAGGGGAAGTGGAAAAATCAGGCGTGGCTGACCACATATGGAGAGAGAAGGGAGATCCCCGCCCTCTGTGGGATCAGGCTGAGATCATAGACAAAGAACACCATTGGAAAATTTGTATACTTAAAGAATCAGCACATATGCTAGGCCACAAAAATCTCCTGAGCCGACCAAGCATAGAAATGAATACAATATGGGAACCAGTAATAAGGAGTGCCAGAGAAAAGCAATAACAACAATGAAAATTGCAATATGAGCTCTGGTAAAAAACATGCAATGATAACCGCAAAAATTGCAATATGTGCACTGGTAAAAAATGATGCAGAAGACATTAGGTTTATAATACCCAGAAATTCATACATAGATGTCCTCAAGGACACATGGCATAGTGGATAAAGGCATTAGTTAGATCCAGTGACAGTACCCAAAGAGTGTGACTTCAATACCTGGTTAAGGCAGTGTAGAACTTGGAGAGGTGAATTAAGAGGAGATAACTGACATCTATTAGACATGGCACGTGGAACTAAAACAGTTTAACCCAGCGAGTTAAATAAAGGGTTCAGTTAGACATTCCAACTACCTGAAGAAGGCTGAAGCATACAACAGCTGAAATGTGATAAATATGGCAACAAAGATGAGGACAATAGTCCGAATAATAATGTAAAAAGTTAAAGTATGTTGAATTATTTATGTATTTTTTAATGAATTTGTTTTTTATTTTACATTTCAATTTTTTTGTTTTTAACATCAAGACATGCATGCAAAATGTAATGAATTACATCAAAATACTACTCATTCATTCCTTTTATTAGTGTACAAAAAAATAAAATCTATATGCACAATACAAAGTTATAATAATTTTAAAACAGTAGGTGTTCATGTTTTTGCACCCTCAAAAAAAAAAATGCAGTGGCAGGGGGAACAATTCTAGAAAGAAATTAGGAGGGTAATGGTTAACAATCATTACACTGAACATGGAATTTATCTTGTATTGGAGCAGTGTGTTAAATTTAAAGAGCAAAAAGAAAAGAAAAAAGAATCCAATACCTGTTGTCAGTTTTCGTATGGTGACTGAATTTAAGGAAGTGACAACTTTGTATCTGAAAATATTCAGCCAATGTTACTCTCTTGGAATTATAATTTTGATAAATGTGCAGCAACAGTAATTAATAACAATGTAGTTTCTGCAATCACTAAAGTTTTATTTTCTTGTTGGATAACAATTTTTGATGCCCCCCCCCATTTATTTCTAATAATGATTGTGAAGGTTAAGAAGTCAATTTATTTGAAATAGTCAATTTTAATAACCCAAATGAAAGTTGGTCTTTACTATAGTTTCTTAGAATCTGATGAGATGTTATGGGAAAAGTGTTAGTTTGCGATATCTCAAAAATAAATAATCCTATAAAATTAAGTTTATGAAAATATTCTTGTGAGTAATAAATATAAAAAGGCGAACATTAAAATTTATTCGTATATGACATAGTTACTTGTAGAATTAAAAATAAAATTGAAAAAATATATAAAAACATTAAAAGAAAAAAAGAAGAGGGATTGATATTTTGAGTGACCCAGCAAAGGTCATAAATATGATTAAACTCCAAAATCTCATTCCTCTTGGAGGAAACCCTATCTGTTTGACCTCTACCACTTCCTAGCTTCAGCCATACCGGGCCGAGGTATCCAATCAGATCATCATGCCATTTTGCATTTTGCCTATCTAATTCTTTTCCACTGCCTTGGTGGCCTCTCTGTCATTCTAATAGTGCACCTGTTGTCTCTGAGACGTCGTCAGCCCATCTATGTTTGTCCCTTTTGTATGGTCTCGATTATTTCCTTCACTCTAATCTGTTGTCGGTTCCAGATGTTGCTCTTCCTGTTACGTAAGGTGATCCTGAGCATGATTCTCTCTATTTTACTTTGGGCTACTGCAAGAGTCTGTGCAATGGTAGTGTTGAGTGTCCATGTCTCACTTTCATAAGTCATCACCTGCAGAACATATTAAACAACTTTCTCTAGCTTTCGATCATTGAGACTTCTCATAATGCCATAAACTTTCCAAAAGCCACCCAGCCAAGCACAATCCTTTTTGGATCACCGGAAGTAGGGTACCTCTCTTGGAATCTTCTCTCCGAGGTATACATAACTGTCTACTTCCTCAATGATTTTCCATCTATGATAACTGGTGATGGTGTAGCGTGGCTATTAAAAATGACTTTGGTCTTCCAAAGATGTGTGTGAAGACCTACTGGTTGGTGTGGATAGCATTGAGCTTCTCATCCAGTTCTTTTGGTGGATGTACTATTGGGATGATGTCATATTTTTCATGTTGGACAACAATTTTTGTCCCCACCCCCCAAATTCTTTCTGATAATGGTTATGAAGTTTAACAACAGTGAAATGTGAGAACTGGGTGTGGCCTTTAATATGTATGTAATGACCACAACAACAGGAAGTCCTTGTAACAATGCTGCATGTTATTGTTTCAAATGCAGTTATTGGTAACCAAGATTGAGAAACATTCCTTATGATTTTCTGGTAACTCTGGCTTGGGTGTTTTCTGCTCTTAACTCTGTGTCTTCCCCAAATCACTTAGTTTATTGTTTCAATCTGTCCTTCCCAGATAACTTCAGTATTGATCGACTTGCATTGGAACCTACAAATGTATCATAGTAAGGAGTTTGAATTTATTACATTTGGTGCACCAAAGATTTGAATCCAATGAGAGAATCAACACTACCAAAGAGTAATGTTTTAAATAAATAAAAAAAAAAACAAAAAAAAACATTTGTATAATGGTGATTAAATATTTGACAAGGGGAGTATGGGTCATGTGTTATCAAGTGAGTAAAAGTGTTGGTTAAATCCAGTGACTTGACCTAAAGAGTTGTGAGTTCAATACCTGGCTACAGCAGAAGTGAAAAAAAACTTGGAGAGTTGAGATAAAGGGAGATAACTGATACTGATTCATGGCATGTGGAACTAGAAGAATCTACCTCAGGGGATGAAATTTTTCTTCGAAATTCCATTCACCTTAAGGAGGCCAGAGCGTACAATGGCTGAAATGTCATGAATATGACAGTGAAGATGAAGACAACAGTCCAATGTAAATAGTGTAAGAGGAGTAACAGTCATAAATGACTTGGTCTGGTGTTTTAATTAGAGAGAATGGGAAGCAATTATTGTTGGTGTTCAAGGGAGAGGGTAGCAGTGTATCAACACCTCTATAGGTTATTTAATGCCGAAATCTAAATATTTTGATTGGCTTGGTCGGTTGTCTTTTTTTAGTGGCATATCAACACCTCTATGGGTTATTTAAGACCAAAATCTAAATATATTGATTGGTTTGGTCGGTTGTCTTTGTTTAGTGGCATATCAACACCTCTATGGGTTATTTAATGCCGAAATCTAAATATTTTGATTGGTTTGGTTGGTTGTCTTTGTTTAGCGGCATATCAACACCTCTATGGGTTATTTAATGCCGAAATCTAAATATTTTGATTGGTTTGGTCGGTTGTCTTTGTTTAGTGGCATATCAACACCTCTATGGGTTATTTAAGACCAAAATCTAAATATATTGATTGGTTTGGTCGGTTGTCTTTGTTTAGTGGCATATCAACACCTCTATGGGTTATTTAATGCTGAAATCTGAATATTTTGATTGGTTTTGTTGGTTGGCTTTGTTTAGTGGCATATCAACCTCTGTGGGTTATTTAATGCTGAAATCTAAATATTTTGTATGTAATTTTTTTTTTTTTTTTTTTTTTTAAGTTAATAATGGTTTAGTGATACAAGCCATACTAATTAACCCATAGTTGAGGGAGAAGAGGTGAATTCATACCTTTTCCAAGGGTATTTGCATGTAAGTGAATATAACAAACTCAGTTGGAATATGAACTTAGCTCTCTGATTAACAATGTCAAGCCATTATCCACCCATGTTGGTACTGACCAGGCTCAACATAGCTTTACTTTGGGGATCATATGGGAACAGGTATTTCAACATGTGACCATGAGTGAATATTGTTGTGGCCTGGTGGTATCTATATTTATTCACATCCTTAAAGCACAAATGCGAAGGGAGCAATTCACAAGTACAGGACAACAGTAAGAGTAGGAAACGTCAACCTCTGGTTGAAGAAAGTTACGGGGACAGGCTTGTGATGCTATTAATGATCACAATGGTCATTTATGTTCGGTCATCATACTAGTGCTACTTGTAAGCCAAGTGTACTTGCTGCTTGGTCATTTCATTTCCCACTAGGCTTTTCTAGTGAGGATGGTAGCTAGACACCCAGCAAGATTAAAAACAAGAGCAGATGAATTATACTGTAAGTTCAGCAGCCATCTTGCACAATAGGGTAGACTGTGTTCCATAGCTACGTATGTAGATAGCGCAGTGGGGACATAGAGTGAAGTCAACAGCCAGGGCAAAAAGGGTTCCTCTGATTGAATCAACAGCCATGTGTTCATGACAGCCTTGAAATTCGAGGACTGGTTGTGGTTTTACCTGGAGAAGGATGGTCTCCAGATATGTAAAAAGAACTGGTCAGGTGCTCAGCTGTGTAGTGACCTTAAGTCTGTGCTCTGTCATGGAACTCAAAGATGACCACGTCCTGGGTATGATGATAAACTATGTCCAACAGCATGGCCTCTGATCAGGAGGCTTTGAGGAGCGTAGAACTACCTCTTAATTTCTGGTGTTCCCAGGTCCACCATGACCTGGGGTGGTAGCACCTGTTATGATCCCAGCTATGGGCAAATAGTTAACCCCCAAACTGGGGTCAAAACACTATCAAAGTGTAAAAATAGGTTTTAATACCAGCAATACCCCTTTTGGAAACAATTATTACCTGCAATACATTTTTGGAAAAAAAAAAAAAAAAAAAAAATTACCAGCCATAAAAATGTTGTTGGCATTAAATAACCCATTGAGATTGATATACCGTAAACCAAACCAAACCAAACCAATCAAAGATGGTCTACGGTCTGTTGTTAATTGTAGCAAGAATTGGCATGTTAACTTTATCGCTACCAAAACAAAACTTTTCCCTATTACTCAGCTGAGAGACTTTTTTCTGCTTCTCCTCATCATGGCTGATGCTAACCCTCCAGGGGAATGACTTATGCCTTCTCAGGCTAACATTCTTGGTTGACATGAAGTGGAAAGTTTATATTGAATCCATTGCAAGGTCTGCTGCTTTGAAAGTTACTTCACTGTGTTGTGCTAAACAATTTTTCTCTCCAGAATCTCTTTAACATATTTCTAAGTCTACCATGCATACGTGCTTTGAATATTGCTGCCACATATGGTCCAATGATCCTGCTCTATATTTAGAGATTCTTGATAAAATCCAAGGAAGGATCAGTAATATTACTGGTCTTGACCTGATGTCTCTGCTTCAGTCATTTTCCACGCTGCTGTAATGTAGCCTCCCTCGGCCTTTTTTATAAATATTTTCATTGTATTTGTTCTGATCACCTTTGTTCTAGGGTTATTAGACTTTATAAATTTAAGTGCAGTACGAGATTGGCAGCAAGGTCTCATCAATTCACAGTTGAATTGGCACATATACCCATAAACTGATTCTTACTCTACCTTGACTGGCTCTTGGACCTTGTACAGTGTGAACATTATTGTAAGTACTAGATTGGTGGCAAGTTCAAATCATCTTACTGTTAAAATGGTTAGATATAACTGTAAGTCCTATGCTAACAGTTTTTTGTTTTTTTGTTTTTCCAACTTCTGGAACTCTTTTCTGGCTCCGTGCTTTCCAAATTTGATCTTCAAAAATTTAAATGCAGTGTCAATTGTTTTCTATTGTCTTCTTGATTCCTTTTTTATTGTTCTCGTTCCTTAATGTTTCTCTTTTATCTTATTCTTTCACACACAGTAGCCCCCTGTTTCTTAGTGGCTTTACTTCCTTGCATGAAGTGAAATGATTTAAAAAAAAAAAAAAAAAAATTAGAGACAAAAATATTGAAACTCTTAAAGGAAAATAAAATGATAGTTGAACATTTTCAGGAAATAAACTGATACTAGTGAATATGGCTTATACTATTAAATACGACACTGCTAGTGGTACAGGCTGAATCGATTGGTCAGTTGTGTCAGATTTGGAGATGATTGAATGGTGGAGTGATGGATAGTGGCTTGGATTGAGGAGTTGGAGAGCCGAGTTCGAATTCCAATCAAATCCATTACATTCACTTACATGCTAATACCCTTGGGAAAGGTATGAATCCTCATCTTCTCCCCTCAGCTATGGGGTAAATAGCAGGACAGATTGGGTTTTGTAGCCTTGGATGGCAACTGGTCTACCGCAGAAAGAAATGGCAACCTACTATTGCGGGGGGATGTCTGCCTCGTTAGTCATGTATCGAAAGATACAGATAGCTTAAGTGTGTATCGCGCATGGTAAATAACTGACTGATATTTAATAGTTTAAACTTATGGTTGTGAAGGAATGCAATTCTTTGGATTTTATCAAGAATCTCTAAATCTATAGCAAAAGCTCTGGACCATATGTGGCAGCAGACAAAGCAACTGTTAGTTATTTATTAAATTTTAATAAAAGACACAGCTGAATAGAATTGATAACTGTATGTGTAATAAAGCAGTGATCTCTTGGAGTGCTCCTGACACACTTCCCAAAATCTGGAAAATCAGCAAACTAATTTTTTTTTTTTTTTTTTTTTTTTAAGCTCTGCTTGGTAGGGTTGAACTTTTTAACATGTCCTTGTAATATGGCTGAGTTAATCTTCAGATGTGTACATGAAATTAACTTTATAGGAACAGTCTGAAAAAAAAAAAATTACTTGTGATACACCCTAATAAATTTTCATTTCCAGATATTTGGTTGAAGCAAAAGTTCCCAGTGCCATCTTTAGTTCAATGTTAAAGATATCTTAGAAGTGTCTTTGAAGTTTACCAATTGTTCATTTATTCTCTGTTTGCAGAACAGTGATAATTTCAATTAAAATTGGTTAAAATCGTGACTGAAAGTATAATGAATATGTGACCCTGTTTATACTTCATATGTAATGTGGGGAAAGGAGTGCTGGGAAATACATTAAAGGTGGTATTAATAAAGCAACATGTCAAGAATCGGTTGCAAAGTTTTGGGGCTTCAAAGACAAAGAATGTTGGAAAGAGTAGAAACTTGAAAGATCATGATTTAGTAATTCTCTTGAATGAAAATGCAGCAAAAACAATGTGGATTTAGAGAAATCTTAGTGAATCAGTAAAACTAGTATTTCATATGCATTACAATAGCTTTTCAGCCCCCACCTTTTTAATATGAATAATAAGTTGGAAACTGATGTAGCTAATAATGTAAAATTATTCTTTCGTAAGCCCCAGTCAATTGAATCATGGTCACTTGTGTGTGATTTAGATGCTGCTGTTGTTCATCTTCCCAAGAGGCTGGCATAATGTTTCTAAAGGATGAGAAAGTTTTGTATTACTCTATTTATTGCCAAATGGGAAAAATTCAACAAGTTGTCAAATCTTCCACCTCCACTGAGACATTGGCATTATTTAAATATGCAGAGACAATCGATTAATATTGCCTGTGTCATCCAGGAGATAGCATACTGTTCTTCTATCAGGATTGATTGCTTTGCAGACAATAATATAACTTGTCAGATGCTGTACAGTCGTTATTTACACTATTTACATTCGAACCTCTTGTCCTCATGCTTGTTGCTGTTATCACAATGTTTCGGCTGTTTTTGCCTTATGGCCTTGATCAGATGCATATCAATCTGGGTAACCTATATGGAATTCAGGACCAAGATGAAGAATCGGTAACCTGGAAGTCTGAACTTGTCGCTGTTGTTGTTACTGCAGAAGAGGTTAATTTCTTCTTCGCCTCAGCAAACGTAAATTTGAGGAAAAGCAATACATCGTATTTGGATAAATAAATGTATAATTTATTTACATATATACAAAGCCAGAATACTACTCATTGCTGTTGTAAAAAGCAACAGAGTGGGAGAGGAAGAAAGAAAGAGAAAGAATGTTGGTCATGGTTGTCGGCTGAATTTTTGTGAAGATGGTGGCGGCGAAGGATGAAAGTATTTCGTTCAGTGTGTCTGCTGTGTGTCGACATCTCAGCTGAGTCTCTCTCTCTGTCTCTGCCCTTTGCGATGTTGAATCAGGGAATTTATATCTGTCGTATCGGCTCCAAATCACAGTCTGGATCTTTTAGTGGGAGTTATTTCTACTGGCCAATATATAAAGTTCATTTTATTTCATTCAATACTGAAAACGTACATCGAGCCATGATGCGCAGAGATGCGTTTTTTCATTCTGCCTTGGGTCATCGAGCAGTCAACATCCGGTTTAGTGTAAGAGACATGACGGGATAGACTTCTTAGTCTACTGTTGAATTTTGTCTAGTTTTTATTGTTAATACTGCTCATTTATTGCTTGCCTGTTTACACTGAGTCCAAGTACACACCAGGTATTGAACTCGCAATTACTATGTCACCAAATTCACAAACCAACACTTTAATCCATTAGGCTTTTCTCGTATAGGACAGGGATTGGCAACCTAATGCACGCATGCCACATGTGGCACACCAAGCAATTTCCAATGGCACGCAGCCGCAAATGACATCATGAAGTCCAAACAAATAACTACTACAGCACAAAGAAGATATTTAACTGTTTCAATTTTAATATATACTAAAGTATATATATTATATATTACTATATAAAATATATTGTCTTGACTTGCATAAAAATATGTATGTTGTTGGCACGATGAATGATTTTAAAACCCTAAGTCTGCAAATTGTTAGCAAAAGGTTGCCGACCCCTGCTATAGGAAACTGATGAAGGCAGGAGGACACAATGACTGAAACTTTTTAAATCCTCAAGAACAAAAAGAAAGTATAAATTCACTTTCATATGTTTTAGATTTTATTACAATTCTAATCATCATTTTTTAAACAATAAATATTGGGGAAGAGTGAAGGTAGTTAAAAAAAAAAAATCTGTGTCATGGGGGGAGGGGCACATCCTTTTAACACTGTCTTAGTGTGGGCACCTTTATCCATGTTTGCCAATAATTTACTTATGAAATGCTTAACCCTAGAACACTAACCATCAATTAAAGTTACACCACTACTAACCATGGGTATATCATACTAGATTTTAAAAATATCAAAAAAAATATTAAATATAAATCTTTATTTGAAATATTTTACATGCTGGCACTTCAAACTTTGTACTTTGAGTTAACGTTAATAGGAACTGAAAAACATTATTTAGATAAGAAAATCAGGTACTGAAAATTGTAATTAAAAATAGGAAAATTTGCGCTGGGTACTATATACCCATGGTTAGTGTTCTAGGGTTAAATAGTTCAAGTTTGTTGAATTCACTTTAGAAAAATTATCAATGATTATCTTGGAATTTTCAAGACAAGATACTGTTTATTTTATGCAATGATTTTTTTAGAACCAGTTCTCTGGGTTTTGTCCAGTGTACTGTTTCTCTGTTATCTTGGATTTGATAAACTTGTGGGAAATCCATAATTTAATCTGTAAATATATTATACTCAAATAATTCAATAGTAGTCCAAGCATAAACCAAAAACACCTGCTGGGAAGCACAAGTTAGAAAAGAACAGATATTAAGCTTAAGACTTCAAATATCTGACAAGATATGTCCTGCTAGATAAGAGTACTGATAAAGCTCAACTTGTGGAGGTACAGATAACCCAATGATTAAAAGGATGGAAAATGGAATCGGTCAGCAGAGTTCAAATTCCATCTTGTGATTCAAATGAAAATTGGGTGGTAAGAAAAAATAAATTTCCACTCGAATATGTTCCTGCTGACAGCTAACGTGGAAATCAGAACAACACTTTGCTTGGGACTCTGTTTCTTGCACCCCGTAAACTACAGTACTATTGCTCTTTCTCTGGAACAAGGGGGTAACCATCACCAGTCTCAAAGAACAAACTGTCCTCAAACAAAAGATCAGCTCTTTTTATCCTTCCTCTGTTTCAGGCAAGAAACCAAGATCTCTCACTTGTATTAGCTTCATTCTTGCCGATAACACATGCGCTGTATTACTTCAATATTGATTTACCAGAGTTCGCCTCACACGTTTATGATGTTTACAAGCAATTGTACAGACAATTCTTCTTCTGTTTTCGTGAGGTATGTCTCCACCACAACCTCTGTATTAATTTACTTGGGAAAGGTACGAATATTCTCCCTCCATCTGTGTGTTAAATAGAAGGGAGGATGTGATAGGTAAGGAATAAAAACAATGTACCTCTTTGGATCAAATTAAATTTGTCAATCACAAATTTATTATAGAAGATAAGAAAATAGAATAAGTTGCGATTTTTAATAGTTTTGCAAAACACTGCAAATTGCTCCCAAACCAAATCATTAACCTGAAAATGTCTGTTATGTTCTTAAATAGCCTTGTCAGATCAAGACTTTCAAATAGATATCATGGAGGGTGCCAAACCTGTCCAGAAATATCTAAACTGTCAGTTGTATACAATCGCTTTCTAAGATCAATGATGAAAAAAGGCTTTGAATGAGTGAAGCCTATGGGTCTTGGCAAACACCATCCTTCTTCGAACCTTGTCCATTGGTGTTAAAGAATTGCGAACAAAGAACTGTACAAAAGAATAGACACCACATCACTTGAGGAATACCAACAGCAGTAAGAACTAAAATGCATAGCATTTATAACTTTGAGAAAATAATGACATAATCAAGATGTTGACATTCCACAATACTTCAAATAAAAGTTTAGGAAAGAAACCCCAATCAATATTGGAAAGAGTGATAACAGCTACTGGGATTGAGAAGAGAAAATAATGAGATAATCAAGATGTTGATATTCCACAATACTTCAAATAAAAGGTTAGGAAGGAAACTCCCATCAATACTGGAAAGAGTGATAACAGCTACTGGGCTTGAGAAGAGAAAATAATGAGATAATCAAGATGTTGACATTCCACACTACTTCAAATAAAAGGTTAGGAAGGAAACTCCCATCAATACTGGAAAGCGTGATAACAGCTACTGGGCTTGAGAAGAGAAAATAATGAGATAATCAAGATGTTGATATTCCACACTACTTCAAATAAAAGGTTAGGAAGGAAACCCCCATCAATAATGGAAAGAGTGATAACAGCTACTGGGCTTGAGAAACCTATTTTCCTGAAAAATTATTTTAAGAGGAAGATTTTATGAATTTCAACTGAAAGTAATTATTGGCTGCTCGGTCAATGAATATCAAATGTTTCCTTATTGAGAAACGGCTAATATTACCATTCCTGAAAAATTGTGAAATTAACACCATACCTGAGGATGGTCAAAGAAGATCCTTTTTATAAGAATGCTGTTAGATTTTTAAGTTTTCTCTTTTATTTAATCATGTCTTGATAGGGGCATTTAATGATGGCTTGGTCCGGGGGTGGGGGGAGTTAATGAAGTCTTGGTGGGGCATTTAATGATGTCTTGTGGGGGGAATTTAATCATGCTTTGGTAGGGGTATTTAATTTCCTAACCTGATTGTTTTTCAATTTGGCATTTTCTTCAGTATTTTCCAGCATATTTGAAATAAACAAAATAAATTGCTTCTTTTGAAATATATAAAATGAAAACCCTGTTGCATAATAATGTTTGTAAAATGTTTAATTTTCACAGAACTGCACTATTAACTGTAAACTGTAAAGATTTCAAAATAATTCTCATGAAAGAAATGTAATAAATTTCTGTCATTTGTAAAAAAAAAAAGATTATTGGGGTGTATCAAAAGTATTTCTGTTTCTTAATATTGAGAACTTCTGCAGTATCTTTGAGATTTTTCAGGGACCATCAGTTGAGTTCTCCCCTACCATGTTTTAAACCATCAAAATCAGCAAATGGGCTTTAGTTCAAGTGGCATGTCACTGCCCTTAAAACCATTTTTGGACAGTATGATCAGGTATTGCTCCATTTCCTTCCACTTCCTAAATTCTGAAATCTGCTTTAGTAGCTTTGAGACATAGTTTAAAATAATGTTTAAAAATTCCTAGAATCCTAAAATCATCTATCTGCCATTATAACATCCAAAACAAAAGACGCAACCAAATAGAATTGATAATGGTAAGCAATGATCTCTTGGAGTGTTCCTGGCCTGACACACTTCCCAAAATCTGGTAAATCAGCAAACTAATTTTCTCTTTTTTTTTTCTTCTTTTTTTTTTAAAGCTCTGCATGGTAGGGTTGAACTTTTTAACATGTCCTTGTAATATGGTTGAGTTAGTCTTCAGATGTGTACATGAAATTAACTTTAGAGTAACAGTCTGAAAAAAAAAAAATTACTTGTGATACACCCTAATAAATTTTCATTTCCAGATATTTGGTTGAAGCAAAAGTTCCCAGTGCCATCTTTAGTTCAATGTTAAAGATATCTTAGAAGTGTCTTTGAAGTTTACCAATTGTTCATTTATTCTCTGTTTGCAGAACAGTGATAATTTCAATTAAAATTGGTTAAAATCGTGACTGAAAGTATAATGAATATGTGACCCTGTTTATACTTCATATGTAATGTGGGGAAAGGAGTGCTGGGAAATACATTAAAGGTGGTATTAATAAAGCAACATGTCAAGAATCGGTTGCAAAGTTTTGGGGCTTCAAGGCTAAAGAATGTTGGAAAGAGTAGAAACTTGAAAAATCATGATTTAGTAATTCTCTTGAATGAAAATGCAGCAAGAACAATGTGGATTTGGAGAAATCTTAGTAATGAATCAGTGGAACTAGTATTTCATATGCATTACAATAGCTTTTCAGTCCCCCTTTTTAATATGAATAATAAATGGAGCCATATTCTTTAGATGACATAAGCTTTAATGTTAAGATCTGTAGAAAATATAAATACTTTCAAAACATGCTGATATATAATAATAATAATAATCTAGTGTTGTCATAGTCTTTATATGTGTCCCTGAAATAAGCTTTAGAGTAAAGGGCTGTAAAAAATGAAACACCCTTATATATAATAGTAGTAATAATAGTAATAATCTAGTGTTGTCATAGATAGTCTTTATATGTGTCCATGAAATAAGCTTTAGATTAAAGGGCTGTAAAAATTCAAAATATGTTTGATACGCTCTAATATACAGGGTGTCCCAAAAATCTGGAAACACTGGCAAAAATGCATGTTTTCAAGAAATTAAATTTTCAACAATATTTCATTGAATTGCAATATTAACAAATAACATCTTCGGTACGATTTCTATCATTTGTGAGACAAACATTGATGCATTTTACAAGATTCATATGAACTCAATGCAATAACTCTACATTGCTATCAAATTTAGCACATTCACTCTTTATGCATTCAATCAAATGTGTTGCATCTATGATTTTAATACAATACACCTTCTCCTTTAGTATACCCCCTGAAAAAAAAGTCAATTCTTTCTTTTGACAAAACCATGTTTAAAAACATAAGGTTAATGCAATTTCCTATGTGTCCAAACTTTAAGGACACCTTGCATTTTATTTCTCTTCTATTGATATTATGATAACCACAACAAAGATGAGGATATGAGAGTCTTTATGGACACCCTGTATAAAAATAATAATAATAGTATTATTCAGATAGTTGAGTCATAGATAGTGCTTAGATGTGTACATTAAATAATCTTTGGAGTAAATAGCTGTAAGAAAAAAAATTCAAGATATTAGATTGAAGCAAAAGATGCAAGTGTCAAGAATGTATTGAAAAATTCAGAAACTAGGAAAGTGTGTCCGAGTTTAACGTTATAACTTTCTCTTTTCGTTCAACACTAAGAATGTCTGTTTTGAACAAGATTAACACTGGTAGTAAAAAACATTTATTGCTAAAAGTTCAAATTTGGTACATGTTTCAAGAACCAAGATAACCTTCAACATTTCAATCTGAACAGCAAGTAATAAGTAGGAGAAAAGACTGTTTTTTGGTTGAATTCAAAAGGAAATCTTTACAAATTATTGGAATTTGAGGAAATCATTATAGTATTTCTTCAATTATCCGGACACCTTGTGATTTCCCATTGAAGCTTAGTTCATATGTTTCACATTGTGTGGATCTGAGAATTGCTAAGTAATAATACCTGGTGTGACCAAGCTGTGATAATTAAAGTGTATCTTCCTTTATGATAACCACAACGAAATTCACAAGAATTGAACCGATTCTATCTGTGTTTTTATCAAACAATGAGTATGATTTCTAAATTCTCAAAATGCCTGTCTGAGATTAAATAACAGAATGGGCTTAATTCATATGATTTCAATTTTTCTTATCACGTTCAAATAATCAAAATCTAGGGAAATTGAGGTGCAGATAAGGAAATACTGTATTGCTCAAGGTTGATGTGAACAAATTCATTTGAATGAAAGAAAAAAAAAAACCCAGATAATTGACTGTTGATTTTTGTTATATAACAATGCTTGCCCTTGTGCCTCGAATGCTGCAAATGATCATGGAGCTGTTATTGGATGTTCTTCCAACTGCAGTATGTTCTTGAGACCTGTTGGTTTCAAATGCCTCCATGTGGCAGTTTTTGTCTGCTCAGTAGCCTCAGCAAGTTGAAGATAATGAAAGATCCCTCAAGTCTAGATGGGAATGGAACCATTGAGATAATGGTTATCAAAGCTAGTTTAGTTAAGCATTACTACAGAGTCATGAGTTTGATCCTCACTTGGTGTCCCATAGAAATTTTGACAATAAATGACCCAACACGATCTGGCATGTTGAAAATTCACCAGTCATAACTGGGATGGGCTAGCATGATAGAGTACATGATTGATTTGAAAAATGGTCATAGGAAGCAATGGGAAATACTTTGATGCTATGAAGTGATTCTGTTTAAAAAGAAAAATGCTGGAAACTTTTGCATCAACATCTTTACCCCCCCTGCAATCCTCCTGTTCCCTTCTCCCACTATCCCCCGACTCTCCTTCTCCCCACTATCCCCCCGACTCTCCTTCTCCCCACTATCCCCCGGACTCTCCTTCTCCCCCACTATCCCCGGACTCTCCTTCTCCCCCACTATCCCCCACTTTGCTTCACCCTCTCCGCACCCCTCCTTCCCACTCTTCCCCACTTCCTTCCTTCTCCTTCTCTCCCTTTTCTATCCCTTCCCCTCCCTCTCCTTTAATGCACAAGACATATGATAATGTTTTGTATTAGCTGCTCCATTAGGTTTTGTTTGTTTTATAGAATTGTTTTTCTGAATTCTTACAGTCTTCATGGAGTATTAACAAAGAGTATAATAAAAAGTATTTTTAGGATTTCTTTCAGTAAAGACTGAAGACAGTGAGGGTAAGTTAGCATGGTACCTGTTCTTTCTTGTGGATCCATAGTGTCTGTTGTTATTGTGAAATGCTTCTTCAACTTGATTCCGGGTGTTGGGGATAAATCTCTTGGATGTGCAGGTGATGTTGGGAGCATCTGCATGTGCAGAGTTAAAATTCCAACTGAAGCTGCTGTGTTCACTTTACACTTCATGCCCTTAGAAAAGGCACAAATCTATTCTCCCTGCTATGAGTAAAAAGTGGGATGAACTAAGTTGGCTTACTTTCAGTGGGCAGCTAACCTGAACTAAAGGCCAGCCTGAAAAATAGGCTCTGTCTTACCCTAGACAGACCAATTGCTGCAAGTGCAGTAAAAATGGTGCCCCAACAACCCTCAGTGGGGTTATAGAATTAAAAACAATCTGTTATGTTTGAATGATGGATTTATATTAGATTCACTTTGTTTTTTATTGTTTTTGTTTTTAGCTTTTGTTGTTGTAAGTAGTTTTCTTTTAAATTCAAGCCATATGTTGTGTCGTTGTGATGCCATTTACAAAGACATTATTCTATTTTGTACTTGATCAGAACATTTTTTGTGCATGCATTTTAGGTTGACAATTTGTGGGGGGGACGAAGAGTTAAGATAACAGAAAATGGAATTGTCAATCAGTTCAAATTCTGGCTAAGATAATTTGTGTTCATTTTATACCAATTCTTCTTCTATATGCTGCTTCCCTTCAGAATATTGGCAGACATGGCTCTCCCACAAGTCCCTTTTGGCTCTTAGCAGTTTTTCTCCCTTTGTTAAGCTCCTCCTCCCACCATTTATTTACACAAGCTCATGAGTTGTGGTGTGACTGCTCCTCTCTCTCAATATGCGTCATGAAGGTTAACTTTTCCAAATCCTCTTTTCGCGTTATATGTCCAAGAAATCTCTGCTATTTTTTCCTGATTTTGTGTATAAGTGTTATTTTTGTTGCTATTTTCTTTGAGACTTCCTTTTTGCTTACTCACTCCGTCCATAATTTATATCAGTACTTTTTGGGAAAGTGTACTGAAGAAAATAGTAACCTACTTTGTCAGCCAAAGTGCTTCCATGTTTCTTTTTTTTTTTTTTTTTGTCTCTCCATAGGATGAGGCTGGTATTGTAGGTCAGTGATATGGAAATCCCTTGTGTTCAACTACAGTCGGAAAGGTATTAATCCATTTCTTCTCCTCTCAGGTATGGGTTAAATGGCTGGACAGACTGAGTTGGCAACCATTCCAGGAGAACGACAACTTTAAATTCAAAACCTGAGGAGGGTCTATTGGAGACCTTGTGGCCCACTATGTTCCTCAGTTTTCTGTATCTGGTTCTAAAATATGTGTCCTCAGACAAGAATCGAACCTGTACCCTACACAGCACTGTCATATAGCCTGACGTGTTATACAAACAGTTGAACTCAATAAGCTTTGTTTATGACTGCTAAATGCAAAAGATGCACTAGAATATTGGTTCGTGAAGTCCTGCCCAAGAATTATATCATTATAAAGATTTGGAAAGTGTAAAATTCAAATACCATTCCCCTAATAAATTAAAATTAATGGTGCACTGCCCTTTTACTGAAGCGTTAAGAGACTACAAAGCCTTGGACACATTACCAAATGTAGGTTTTATTTTTATGTGGTGTCTTTTTTTGCGTAGTCGAGTGAAATAAAGGATCCTGCGCTACAAGTGTCCAATAGAGCAGTAGCCTCATTTTGGTCAATCAATATGTACACCTTAGCCTGTTTTAATAAACTAGGTAGTGTAGTGGTCACCAATGTATAAGATTGAGTAAGTGAGGTGGCTGATGTATCAACCGATTGACATACTTTGCAAAAGTGACCCTTTTTTTTTTTTTTTTTTCTGCATTTGTGACGTGTGGCCTCTCTGGCTGGGCATTCTTTACAACTGTGACATGATCCACCATAAAAATAACATTTAGCACTTGTTAAGGCATACACTTTGCCAACAAATATATCTTTGTTTTCTTATGTTATGGCTCCCACAGTTGGTGAGAGTAGATGTGAATAAGATTTTCAGAGTTTTTCTGTGCTAGGTATAGATCTCTGACTTGATTAATCGCCATGTGTAAATTAAGGGTTTTGTTTTCTAAAAGACACTACTGAATTGGAATTAAAGCACAAGTAGGTAATGAACACGTCTCTAATTAAGTTGTTTCAGTTTGAAACCATTTTGAAACTGCATTCTCTAGCTAGTAGTTGTAACCCATGCTCATCAATATCTTCATCTCTTTGTCCATGCGTTGCTAGAATATGTCCAGGGAAGTTAGTGGGTTTCACGTGTAATTCTTTGAGGCGATTTACAGTAGATTTAAAAGTAGCATACTCGGTAATATGGTTGTGGACGTCCAAGGAAAAGCTGTTAAGATATCCAATTTGTCTTGTTCATCATGTACAGTATCATCTGTGGTTTTTCATAGGAATGAAGTGAGGAATCTGATATCAATAATTGAAGATTTTAGTTTTAGATTTGCTGAGTTAGGAGATACGTCTAATCTGTTAGGTTTGAAAAGTTTGTCCATCTTTCAATCCAGTCTGTTTATTAAATTGTAATGAAGAACAAAACCAAAGAAGTATTTTGACAAAAGGCTTTAATAAATGATGGGGCTAAGAGCAAATAAGAATACAAATAAAAAAAAGGATATATATATATATATATATATATATAAAAGTGTTGACTTCTATGTTCACTTTTATATTTACACACGCTCTATCTCTGATATTGAGCACTTTATTCCATAAATATAGCACACCTTTATTTATTTTTATATATATATATATATATATATATATATATATATAATTAAGGGAAAGGAGTATGAAAAAGTAGTGGAAAAAGTCTTGTGTGATGCCTTTCATTCTTTAGGACTTCATAAGATCATTATTCATTTGTTCTTGATATATAAAAATTTCTATTGCTTTCCCATATATCTATATAATAAATGCCATTGTCAGTGTGTCACTGTCATACTTTATCAATTAAAGGGACACGACTCTCTAACTTTCAATAGCTCATGTTACAGAAATTTTGGATTCCCAAGTTTTCATTACTCATAGTCTTCATTATTATTTTCCCTTTTTTTTTTTTTTTTTTTCTTTTAACATGATCTTTTTTGTAACAATTTTTTTTTTTTTGTACAATAACAATTTTATTTTATTTTATTTATTTTTTTTGTACAATAACAATTTTTATCACTTGGAAATAAATTTGGGAATAATCAAAATTGATTGTAAGATCCAGTGAAAGTCCTCATGAAATAAAAAAATAATTGTTTGTATGGAAAGTAAGACCTATATACATCAAATTATCTTTAACCTTTTACCACACTAATTCTAGAATTGTTTCCCTTGTTACTGCATTTTTTTTTTCATTTTTTTTTTAGTGTGAAAAAACATGAACATCTATTGTTTTAAAATTGTTATATAGTAGTTTCCTTACAATTAGTCAGGCATGGATGAGAGTAGCTGCTGGTGGTCATCATCTCTTTTCTTCATGTCACTAGCGTGGTTATCATCTTCGATCACTTCACCGCCAATATCCACTCAAGTAAAGCCTTCAAAATCATCATTGAAGTCCTAATTAAAGAAAACACAATGTAGTTAGCATTTTTACTGTTTTATTTATTTTCTTGTTTTATAAAATACATTGGTTTTTTATTAAAGGGTCTATCAAATATGATAAGTCATATATTTTATATTTTCATTTATAAAGATCTAAAATATTATATTTATTATATTTATTAATAAACTATATATGGTATTGTAAAATTAAAATATTAAAAATTAATTATACATAAAATATTAAATACACATTTTCTTGTATTTGGATAGGGATGTTTGGTTGCGATACTTAGTGAAGGAAGACAGATGTTGGCTCCATCTTTTAATTCTATTTTTCCAATATAAAATCTTTCAATATTAGGATTCTCAATAGATGCAATAGTGCACTGTGATCCATTTATTATTCAATGGACAATTTGCAGGATTCCTACAGTTACATAATTTTCTTTTACTATTATTTATTCTTATTTCTGGATCATTATTTTTTTTTTGTTTTTGGCTTAAGTATTTATTTAAAATTTTATTATGTTTTTTATAATTTTTTCCAAATTTTCATTACAACTATAACTTAATTTTAGGTTATTCTATTCAAAATTTTGCAAAGTGTATTATTTCTAGGAAAATGTTTTCAATTAAATTTATGTCCTAACTTACTACTAACCATTTGGTTGGATGTGGGTATATACCAAACGATTTTTTCTCTGATTATTCTTATTATTTTTATATAATTAATTTATAGCCACTATTCTTTAAAGCTTTATTATAAAAATTACTGTGTTTGTAGAATATTTTTTTCATTAGCAGAATTTATACTTATTTGTTTTTCTATGGATGAAGGTACATGCTTCATTATAGATGCGGGGGTGATTTGACTTCGGGTGGATATATAAAGGATTGGTATTTGTTTTTTTATAAGGTTGGTATATATTTTTCATTAAGTCTAATATTGTTATATTGAGGAAGTTTACCTTTTTTTTAATTTTGTATCAATAGTAACTTTCAAATTTAGGCACTTAAATTCTCTATGTATTAGTTTCCTATTCTTATCAATGTTGAAGTTTGTAGACTTCCTCACAAGCATAATGCCGTCATCCCTGTACAGTCCAATGTTTTTAATATTAACTTCCCAGTGTGCACTCAGATTATATAAATTAAATAGACCAACAAGATCAGAAGACTCTGCAAAGTCCAATGATCCTGTTGTGATATCAAAATGGTCTTCAGAATTTTTTATCCACTGTTCATCATTATGAATGAGAACAGATTTTTTTGCATTCATAATTATGTTGCTTTCCTCTTCAGATAGGTCAAAGTATAGAGTATCAAATTCCAGGGCAACTGTGAAAAGTTCCCTTCATATTGATGGGTAGTATTCTTTGATGTTGAACTGTATTAGCGTACAATTTGTTTTATCCTTAATATTTGAAAAACAATTGGTGGTGACTTTGGTAATAATCCATTGTGTCAATCACAGGTATTCCTTAATTTGTTTGTTAACTCTTTTGAGTTTTTTTTTTTTTTTTTTACAAATTTTACCAATCTTAGGCTGGGTTGGATTTATAATTGTGTGGTAGTAGGATAGCCTCAAAAAATTTTGTAATCTCTTTCCCCCACCAACTTAAACTATATAATACTATTTAGCTTATAAAAAGAGTAAATAATTTTTTTGAAAGCTATTCAGCATCATTTGAAAATGAAACATAAACTTTAAATTTTAAGTTAAATTTAACATTTTGGTTTTGAAACATGGTAATTTCTGTGTCACAATGAATACATATTTTTAAATAATATATATATATATATATATATATATATATATATATATATATATATATTATTAAAATTAAGAATGTTCAGCACTTGTAATATTTGAATCACTTATTGGAATCTTTAACAATACTGTATATAATTTGTGAAAATTTATTTTCGCTTTTTCTTGATTGTCATTTGTATGAGTTGTATTTCTGATACAAGATAAATTGCCAAGAACTTGTTTCTGTGTTATCTGATCAGTTGATAAAGCATGTTAATAAATATTTTAGATAAAGAAAGTTCCTATTACAATCTGTTGAAAATAGAAAATGCTTTACTATTGTTAAATCTTGTACTTGCAGACTCATAAATCTTTTGTGGTTATTTCTCTTTAACCACAAGAGACGAGGGTGGCATATATTCTATTTTGATCAGTTACTAGGTTTGTACTTGTTGCTTTGTTTACAGCAAGACGATCAAATTTGAAATCTAAATTGTTTGTCCAATCAAAATACTACATTTATTAGAAAATATATTTAGTTTAAAATACAACAGGAGTCATAAAAATGACCAAAAGGTCACACATTTTGATTAATACCCATCTTTTCCTTTAAAACATGTAATGACAAACCGCAGCAATTCAATCTGCTTTAAATACTAGCAACGACAAACTTAAGAGAATTTTTTCAAGCTACTGATTCACTTTACATTCTCCAGTTTCTAAGAATTTAAACTGATTGCAAAAATATAATTAAAAAGATAAAACATAACTAAAAGCTGTCTTACTTTTTAAAAATAAAAATTTGACTGTTGAAATACAAGGCTTTAGAAAAAAAAAAAGATTTCGGCATTAAATGACTGAATGGATTGATATGCCGTAAAACAAACCAAACCAAATCTTGATACCCTGGAGTTATCAGACAGAAAAGGAAATTAGCTATCATGACATAAATGTCCATTTGAATTTCATTCAAATTGTGTCAGTGAACATTTGTGTGTACATGTGTATATTTTAATTCAATGACAAACATAAAAAAGATATTTCTATAAAGTAAAAAAAAAAACTATTTATTCTTAAATAATTTCCAAAAACTTCAATAAAATCTTATCATTATCTGATTTTCTTTAGAGTTTTGTTGTAACCTAGAAAAGGTTTACTGAATGAGAAATAACCAAAATGGAGGTTGGAAATGAAATGGTAATCTTTATAACATCAACAAAATTTCATAGGACAAGTGAAGATTATGTGCTTAGTCTGGCAATTTTCTTTGTTGCATTTAGCATTAGGGTCGTCACAACTTAAAACTGGCAGTTTGCATGAACAGGACGAAATATCAAATAACATATCCAGCTTTATCTTCCAGAATTTCTTTTGGTAAGCAGGGAGAGATTTCTTATTTATTTGCTTTACCTTCTGGAAGCATAGAATTTTCACCTTGTTCAAAATACTAATTTCATTTAATAGAGGCAAATGGAGGTTAACAGCTTTTGCTATTAATTTACAAATAGCAAAACTTGAAAAATGGGGAAAGTAGTCCTTAAAAAATAACTATACAAAATAATTTGTCGATAAATTGGGGGCTCTGTTTTATCTAAAGACGAGGGTGGACCTGAGGATTTCATTGCATCTTTACTGCGAGTTAAAATTGCAGTGCTTTTTCCTACCATTTTTATTAAAATATCTGAAAAAGAAGATATATGTATAAGAAGTTACACAAATGAATATTTTTCAAAATAAATTTGAAAATAAAGTTCGAAATACATTATATTTTAAAAGTAATGTTTACTTACCTAAAAGTAGAGTTAGTTCCAAGATTAGCTTCTAAACAGGCTTTTTAATAAAACACACTAACTTTGAAAATATAAACAAATTACAATAGGTATAAAAGTTGTATTTTTCTAAATAGTTAAGTATATCTTGATGAAAAATACAATCGATATTAGTGCTATTTAAAAACGTAAATAGTAAACAAAAATAAAACTAACTTACAAGAGGAGGTAATTACTACCGGTTTATAAAGAAGAAATATCCAGTAAATAAAATGGCGTTTAAGCAGTTATTTGTATTTTAAGCTAAATATTTTAGTGTGTTTATTTTTGGTAATTTCATTTAATTTATTAAGATAATAGATACTAAACTTAAAAATATCCATTATTAAACGTATTTTCTTTTTGTTAAAACTTGGTTTTAATTTAACCTACTCATGTTTCCGATGACACTGATATAATGATAAAAATCACAATTTATTTTGTATTTAAGTTCGATTCCTCAAATAAATATGAAGTTTTAAAGAAAAATATTTTTTTGTGGTAATTTTTGGTGTTATTTTGCAACTTTCCTCGAATTATTCTTTTTACAGTTCCAAAATTGACCTACCCTAATGCACAGTAGTCTTCTTGGAAATTTCAGAGTCATCACTTTCTCCAAGAGGATGATTCCTTGATCACTACAATCTTAACCTGTTCAAATCTATTGTTAAATATTATCTTCCTCTCTTATCTACATAAATTCTCTCTTAATGTAACTCTCTACCTGAAGTTGTCCAGGACCTTGTACAGGGTGAACCTCGCTATACACACACACACATACACACAAATGATAAGTATATAAAAAAGGGGGAAAAAATTGAAAAATATAAGCAGTAAATTGCTGATACCCCCTGAAGAGTGGATAGACAGGTTCATCTATGAAACTCTGGAGTCTGGATACTGAAGGACCAATTCTATCACTTGTATATTCTTGCTTGGCCCAGCTAATGCTCTGTGATGGAGCGGCTTAGGGGAAGTAAGACATAGCTCTTCGGGCACAGTCCATTGAGTTTGAATACTTGGAGGAGTAACTCCACGGAATTTGTGAGTAATGGCACTATATTGAGCCTAGTCTGTCTCCTCTTCGTCACCAGGGCCCATTGGTCCAGTGGTATGACACTTGCATTGTATTGTAATGGATTTGTGAGTAGTGATGCTATATCAAGTCTGGTATGATGCTTGTGTTGTATCATAACGGTTTGGATTCGATTCTCGGTAGTGGATACACATTGCTGAAGAGTCCCAAATAATGCAAAACAGCCGTTCAGTTCTTTCTGCATTCTGTTGAGGATTCTTTTAGACTCGATGAATTACTATAATAATTATTCTAATCTCCCAAAATTCTGTGACTTATATATATATATATATTGTCATCATCAGTTTCAATGTGTAATGTTCTATCAGTAAAATATTTTAATAGCCATTCCAAGGGAATCCTTTTCATTGCAAATTATTTTGCATCACTGTTTATTTCACTCTTAGAGTAAGACGATCCAGAAAGATCCAAGTTCCTCAGAAGTATATGCACAACCATGCTTGAAATGTCAGCCTGTTGGTCTAAATTATATTTACCAATTATATCGCAACCTAATAAAACTATACAGAACTAAAGGCTCTTTGTTGAGGCAGGAAAATAGAATTGTCCTATTTTCAGCACATCATGAATAATTGTAAGACATGTCATTGTGTGATATCACATTGGGGAGATTATCTCCTGGGTGGAATTATTTGCAAGATATCTTGTCAGCTGGTTCTGATTGGTTAATTAGTATTCATAGTCGGGTTGGGTGGAGGTCTTGGACAAAGGTATGTTTAATAATAGGAACTCTTTAGCAAGCAAATAGAACAATTAGAACATTGACTTATTTTATAAATAGTTTTGTCTTCGAAACGATGCTAATCAATAATGCCTAGAAAGACATAAAAGTAGCAGTGATAAAATAGAACGCATCAAAATTTCTCTTCCCAAAGAATATTTCTGAGCAAACTAAGTCATAAGACAAACATTAATCAACAATAATTTTCCCAACTACAGTGCCGTTCAATAAAAGTGACTCACCTGATTTTTTTTTACTAAATGTTCTCTTCTCCGATGAAATGAAAGTTGAGCTAAATTCAAAGGATAAGCGATCTAAAATCCGAAGAAAAAGCTTTCAAAGCTCTTTGAATTTAGCAGTAATTACTGTCAAGCATCCATTCAGTATAATGTTCTGGGAATGCTTTTCTTTTCATGGAACTGGTTTCTTAAAACCTATTTAAAAGACCCTCAGGAGCCAGCAGTACAAGAGAATGTTTGTCTTGTCTGCTCCCTTCTGCTGAAAGGGTGCAAATCGACCCCACCAAGCTCATTTTTATGCAGGATAATGCTCCCTGTCACAAATCAAAATCGATGAAGGGATACTTTGATGAGAAGCAGGTGAGTGTTATGACATGGCTGCCCCAATCTCCTGACATCAACCCCATAGAAAACTTATGGAGCATTATAAAGTACAGGCTCTCGAGAAAGCAGTTGAGCAACATGCTCCATAAGTTTTTCTATGGGGTTTCAGGAGAAATCATGTCATAACACACCTGTCTTTCTCATTAAAGTATTCCTTCATCGATTTTGATTTGTGACAGGGAGCATTATCCTGCATAAAAATGAGCTTGGTGGGGTTGATTTGCACCCTTTCAATAAAATAATAAAAAAAAAAAAACAGATCAAAGAACAGCTATGATATGTCTATACCAGTTTGGAAATAGCACTAAGCACTAGTTAGTTTCTAATACGAAGGCTTGGAACCAACATTTTTTGTTTTTCTTAATGGATTTTTTTTTTTTTTTTTTGGTTGGGTTGAAAACTTTTCAAGAGAACCTCATGTATGTATATAGAGTAATTAGCCAACGTTAAATGTAATTGGCGGAAATGCCCAACAAACAGAATTGACAAAGTTTGCAATAAACAATAACAAATAAAAAAAAAATAATATTGAGTAAACAACATATACAAAGCAAAACAATAGCAATAAGGTAAAAGGTTCACAAACTAAGAATGGTGTTCATACAATTAAAAAAGGGTTAGAGACAAGTGATTGACATGTTATGGCTTGAAAACAATGAAGAACAGAACCAAATCAGATTAGACTGAGAAGTGGCCAATTTTATTGGTTAGGAAGAAATCCCAGCATGCATCTGTGTGTTTTGTCTATTAATTTTTTTTCCTTCCTCTCATGATAGAAAATCCCCACTTTTTTTTCTTATCAGTGTAGATAGGAAACCCACTTTTACTGGATTATACTCAGTTGGGATTCCTTTGCTCCTACTTAATTGAAACCAAGAACGTCTGTAAAATATTCACAAAAGTGAGAAATCATTCAAACATGGTTTATTGAAATCAAGCAATAAGGTTTCATTTATTTTTATCTTTTTTTGTATTGTAACTAATAACATGAACATTACTGATAAAATGACTATTGATTGTTGATAAACATTGTACAGCCTTTTTATAGATTTGAACCAGGTGTGCGACAGCTTATGTAAACTGGAAAATTGTAATAAAAATGATTAAGCAACAAATTTGTTGGTCAATTTCAATAAAATGTGTTTGTTTGTGTCTCCTTCCCTCTCTTCCTCCCTCTCAAACACACACACACACACACACACACACACACACACACACACACGGGTTGCAAAAGTAGGTATACAGTAACAAAAACAAAAATGTGTGCACAAAACATATTTTATTGATTATGCAAGCATATAAAAATAACACATCAACTTAGTGTATACTTACTTTTGCAGCCCCCCCCCCCAAAGTTTTAAGGTCTGCTATATTTATGGATAAAAGTGTTCAACACTAAGGATAGAGTATGTATAGATATAAATATAAGAGAGGACACTGAGGTCAACACAGATGCGTGACAGTGTTTCATGCTTGAACACAGTCTTCAGGCAATTTACATCCAAGTACAAAACAAACTGTTGCCATTAGTGTCCACACGCTAGCCCTGATATTGTACACTTTCACCCTATAAGTATAGCATTCCTTAAAACTAATATATATATATATATATATATATATATATATATATATATATATATATATATATATATATATATAATATGAATATGTTACTGAGTGGTTGGACTGTTAGCATTCTGAGTATGAGACTTCCATTCCACTTGCACCGTGTCAAGGGAGTGACTTCTTGATAGGATTGACAATCATAGCATGTGGTACCATGAATAGAAATATTTCAGGTCAACACATATTTTGAGAGTGAAAAGCCTTTGGTGATTGTGTTAGCAGTATATATCTCAGGTCGTCTCTGTGGGTGCTGAAACACAAATGTGTGGGAGTGGGCATCTGCATCAGTAGTGCAAGTCAATTTTGGAACTGCGATATTGCACTCAATTGGAAAGTCAGTTTGACATGAAGGACACAAAATACTTTTTCCAAATTTTACCTTTTTTTTTTTTTTTTTATGTAGGCACCTCCACTTTTTCGGCCTAAATTTTTGATACCTAAGTTTAAAATGAATTTTTTAAAATGAAAAAAACATGCTTGAAGATTTCATTTTAGCTTTAATTGAAAGTTTAATCATTAAATTTATTATTTCCATTAATTAAACAATTCTGGTGTATTTCAGATAGAAACTATATACATTGGAATGTCAAATTTAATTTTGATTTCTTAAATTTTCTTAAAAACGGCTATTTTCTTAATTTTAAGAAATTTGTAAACAAACACAAATTTATTGATTTTAAAAATATTTAAAAAAATTTCTGACACGTTATTTTAGTAAAATTAGAAAATTTAATGTTAAATTAATCTGATTTAAAAGAAATATTACTTACTTCTAGCATAAAAAAGTAATATACAACCAATTATTAACGATTGGTACTGTTATTTTTATCAAATATTTGATCTATGTGTTGATTGACAAGCGATGACAGCTACTACAGATGACCATAAATGAAAATTTAGAAATCTGAGTGAATGCTTTTTTTTTTTTTTTTTTAGTTATGTTTATTTATTAGAATAAAGGGACAAAACTCTTTTTATGATGGTGGCAATTTCAGTCTACTATACATGGAAATAAGGAACGTATTAAGTAAAAAAAATATAACATAAAAAATTATTAAAAAAAAAATTAGCACAACTAAGTTTATTAAACTTTGCAATTTTGAACACGTAAATGTTGTTTCCACTTAATTACTACATCACCTCAAGGAAATAGCCTAATACAGAGCTTTACACGATTTTTAAACTATTATAAATTATTATAATTAAAATTTAAAACAAATGAAAAAAATTCTTGTAAAATTTAATTATTCATTAGAAAATATTTATTTCTTCAGACAATAATGACCTTAATATTACTTATTTACAAAAGCAAATAAAAGCTTTTCTAATTAAGTAATATCATAGTTTTATTGGATTCATTATTTTTCAATTCAGAGCAGATTGTCAGTTAGCTCAAATTTAAAAAAAAAAAAAAAAAAAAAAGTAGGTGATTTACCATCTCCAACGACTCCTACTTTTAACAAAAAAAAATTTTTCAGGAACTAGAAAGGTTTTGGACAAAATTTCATGAAAATAAGTAAGTGTGGTGTAACATATTTAAAAAAAATATATTTTTTACCAAAATTTTTTAAAAAGAAATATTTAAAAAATAATTTCATTCATTTGTGGATAAGTCCTGAAATTTTCATTAAAAACGGACGATTACTTGATTTTTACAAGAATTTCCAAATCAATGTGTTTTCAACGGGGGAAAAAAAGCGCCCCCACCAACAATGTTATTTTAATGTCACCGCGATGACGTAAAACAAAAAACTTTAACAAAGATTTTGAACATGTTAGAAAATATTAAAAAATTTTTTAAAATAATTAAAAAATACTTTGGTCTTTCATCTTAATAATAACATAAGCATTTTGACGATAAAACTTTATTTTCGTTAAGTTTGTGGTATTTTTCATTACGCTATGCTGTTTTCCCGCAAAAAAGCAGACTTAACTATTTTTATGAAACCAGTTTAAAAGATACTTTAGTTCCAAAATTGTAGCATTGGAATTTAATTCTGGTGATCAGTGAAAAAAGACTTATAAAATTTATAATTTACTGAACCTTTATAAATTGCATATGGACAAGACTCATAGCACATTACTAAATTACTATCAAGCAAGACCTACATTTACTTCAAAGGGAAATTATACCGAACACTTTAGGTATATTTATGACGTAATATATTATACAGTACAGTAGTTTTTGTGTGTTTTTCAATAAAAAAATGCAGATGCAAATTTAAAATATTTTGTCTTCTAATTTGTGCCCAGCACTTTTATGGTGTTATATATATATATATATATATATATATAAAAACACACACACACACACTTATTTATTTTTTTTGTTTTTATTATGATCTGACAAAGTATCTAAGAAATCTTATTCATTGAATAGCCATTTTTTTTTTTTTTTTTGGTAATCTTTTACAATTTATTTACAGTTTTTACTTATTGAATACAGTTAAAAAAAAAAATAGTGTATTTTATCACTTGATGCATTGTCTTTGTGGTTTCAAACTTATTAGTTAAGGAAGATATCACTTCAGGGCCACATTTATAATTGTGGGTACAGCAATTTTACTTCTGTTCATGATTTGGTTGGTGATCTTCCAGAATTCACGGAATTCAATTTGTTTCTTTTCAACCTTTGTCTGGACCACTCAGGTGTAGCTGCATTTGGCATTTTCTAGGATCTTTTTGCAGTTATTGTGGGCAGTTCTGAATGCAATGAGGGCCAAACTACTTCGTTCCTTGAAGGTAGTGGTTTCAGTGAGTTTTAGCTGGAGTGTGTATTCAAGGGAGAATCAGGGTTGATTGTTTGGTTTTTGCTGGAATTTCTTTTGGAGTATAAAACTCTTGATTCCAGAAAGGATCCAATAAGTGACAAGGGCATTAGTTTTTAAGGCAGCATGATTGAAGACTGTAGGGAGGGGAGCTTCCGTCACATAGGATCAAAAGTAGTCCCAGTTTAAACAAGATAGCAAAAAATCATTCTATGGAATGGTTCATCAGAAGATGCCTTAGGTTTGACATCAATCTGGACACTGATTAGTGAATGGTCTGATGTACCTAGTGGAGATAAAAAAAAGATTTTGCTAGGCATTTATCAAGGCAGGAGGTTAGGAAGAGTTTGAGGAGGTTTGCCTGATGTCCCATTGTATCTGGGACCTGAATAGGTTCCCTGATGATCTGGGTTAGTTCATAGGCAATAATGAAGTCCCTGCAATATCTGCCTTCAACATCGGTTTTGTTTGGGTGGACTAGTCACTCCTTATGGTGGATATTGAAGTCTCCGCAGATGTGAAAGCTAGCTGAGGTGAATTTAGTAAGGATATTCAGTTGAAGATTACTGTCCCTTTGTCCTGAGGATGGTAGTATGAATAAATGTCACATGGAAGCACATATGCAGGAGGTCGGGTTGTTTGTTTTTTGTGTCCCTGCCATAGGGAAGCTCATCCTTAATGTTGGCTCAGATCTCGTGGCCGTGAGGATTTAGGTGATCATGTTTGGTGAGTTGAGTAGCCAGGGATAGTTTCAGAAAGTATGTCTAGTTTAGATTGGAGAAGATAGTGTTCCACTTCTGGAAAGTTGGAACATAGACCCCTCATGTTGGTGTAGGAGATGGTATACGAGGGGTTTACTTTTTTTTTTTTTTTTTTTTTTTTTGTTAGGCTTGGGTTTGTTAGATTTGTTCATTTGTATTTTGATTGGTTTCATGTATGCATTGGTTGGTGGAAATCTGGTAAGCAGAGAGACAGATACACCTGCAGGAGTTGCATGTATAGATAACTTGGAGGGAGTTGTCCAGAGATACAACCATAGCTATACCTTTCATTATGGCACTGAGAGGCCCCACCAGAGACTACTGTACAGTCCAGAAACCATTCACAAAATGGCAGTACAGTAGTCCCAATATTATACTATGATAGGATAGCCTCCTTTTGAGTTACTCGAAGTTTCGGATCTCTTGATGCCAAATCCCAGAAAATGTCTAAATCCAACACCTTTAATGAAGCAACAGTCAAACCAGGAAAGAAAATATATAAGTGATACTCTGAGTGGGCGTGTTGCATCTTGCCAGAAGCCAAGGCAACAGAACTCTTTGAGTCACATTGTACTAGCCCGAGACCTAAAGGCACTGAGACAAGCTCTCACATGAACTTGAGGACTAAGGGACCCAGTGGGAGAAGTGAGGGGAGTAACAAGTGTTGCTTGGGGATGCATGTGCATCCCTTATCCTTATTTGGAGTAGTATAGAAGGTGGTTACAAAACTGGCGGCCTGCAAAGGGCAAGTTAGCTATTAAAAAGGAGAAGAAAAAAAAAAAACCCAAAAAATGGTTAAATTTAGAGTTACAAAGGAGAAACATTATGGATTGGAGAGAGGTATTATGGGCAGCAGGTGTGAAACAGCTATAAAGATTTAAGGTTTTAAAGTTTTAACTTAGTTATGTCGTAGTATCTACTTTTTTGCAAAGTGGTTATACTCCATTTTCGGTTAAAATTAACTTGTAGGTAATTTATGCAGGCTTTAGCATGCGCATATATATATATATATATATATATATATATATATGCCAAATATTAACAGAAACTTTAAAACCAACAACTTAAATATCCAAAAATAATATAAGAGAAAAAGAGAGAAAATTAAAACATTTAAACAAAAAAACAAGCAAACATTAAGGGTAAAAAAAATGGTTGCAATTTCCAGCATACTTTGATATAATTGATGCACATCGACACATACATCTGGTTTTTATGCATGTGTTGCATGTTTATGTGGGGTTAAAGGGGAAAAAAAAGCAGAATGTTACCCTGACCCTTTTGTGTGTAGTTTCTTTCAGTGGACCTGCATTAGTAGTTGTTTTATATTTCTGTCTTGTTTCTTTTGTAAATAACATTGTACTTTCTACCATTTACTTCTGGAAATCAATTATAAGGAACTCTAATAAGATTTTTAATACAGTGTAACCCAGGTATAAGAGAAACCCGGATATAAGAGATTTTCTCTGATCCCAAATTAGAGCCTGTGTTAATGTATATAAAATAGACCAAACCCGGATATAAGAGACTTCTTCTCCGGTCCCGACAACTCTCTTTTATCTGGGTTACACTGTATTTAACATAATCCTTTAATCACTAAAGAATTGGAAAAATGTTCTTAAACATTCCTGCTGTTATTATGAGGTAATTTTTTCAATGAAAATTCCATTTTAAATTTTAGTAAAATAAACAGAACAGCTGTTTTGTACTCCCTTTTAAAAGGGCATATATGTGGGCAGGTAAAAATTATACTTTTAAATTTCACATCTTGCACTGTTTACAGTATGTTGAAATGAATTTATTTCCAGTCTCTGCAAGTTTTGTCTACCCTGTACATTTATTTTGGCTGTTTGTTGACCTCATGCCACACTGCGGCATTTTTCTTCTATCTCTTGTTCCAAAAACATGGTTCTACAAAAATCAGCAATACTTTTTTTTGATGTTGGGGGGGGATAATACAAGCAATACATTTTTTAGGTTGGTGGTGGATATTACCAGCTATATATTTTTGAAGAAAAAATATTACTAGAAATAAAGATTTTTATTGGCATTAAATAACCCTATTTACATTATTTGGACTATTGTCCC
This sequence comes from Acanthosepion pharaonis, assembly GCA_903632075.3. Classification (NCBI taxonomy): domain Eukaryota; kingdom Metazoa; phylum Mollusca; class Cephalopoda; order Sepiida; family Sepiidae; genus Acanthosepion; species Acanthosepion pharaonis. The sequence goes on from CAHIKZ030001241.1 coordinate 320,092, forward strand.
CATATTTAGTACAATGTTTCAGCCGTCTTCAGGTGGTTGAAATGTCAAACTGAACCCTTTATTTCGTTCACTGGGGTAGATTGCTCTAGTTCCACATGCCATGTCTAATGGATGTCAGTTATCTCCTGCTGAATTCCCTCTCAAAGTTCTCCACTGGCTTAACCAGGTATTGAACTCACACTCTTTGGGTACTGTCACTGGCTCTAACGCCTTTATCCACTGTGCCATGTGTACTTGAGAACATCTATGTATGAATTTCTGGGTATTATAAACCTAATGTCTTCAACAACATTTTTTTTACCAGTGCTCATATTGCAATATATATTCTGATGGAGGGGTTGATTGTCTGTACACAAACAACACACTTTGGAATGGGATCACACATATATCAACAAGATGAGGGCTTAGCAATGGGCTCACCATTATCACCAGCAATGGCGAATATATACATGGAATACTTTGAGGAAATTGCATTAGAATCCATATCTCTAAAGGTACGTAGATGACACCTTCATACTCTGACCACACCAGGAAGATGTTCAGGTTCTACTGGATCATGTGAACTCTATAAGACCTTTGATACAGTTCACGATGGAGAAAGAGAGTAACAACACACTCCTATTCCTGGATGTTCTAATATCTCAAACAGAGCATGGGTTCAAGACATCAGTATACCATAAACCGACATTCACCGGAAATTACCTCAATTTCAACTCCCACCATCCATACAACGTAAAGAAAGGGATCGTCCGCTGCTTACAACACTGAGCAAAAGTCATAAGTGGTGACCCAGACAAATTAGATAAAGTATTGGTCAGTATAGAACAGTCTACCCCAGTGAATGAAATAAAGGGTTCAGTTCGACATTCCAACCATGAAGAAGGCCAGAATGTTGTAATAAATATGGCGACAAAGATGAGGACAATAGTCCGAATAATGTAAATAGTGTACATAATACCTCATCTCAGAAATATAGACAGATACTGAAGGGCTGAAACGTTGTAATAAATATGGTGAAAAAGATGAGGACAATAGTCCAAATAATGCAAATAGTGTACGCATCTCAGAAATACAGAAATCACCCATTGAGGATGCTGTAAAAGAAACCAAACAAAAGTTATTTTGAATTGTATAAATAATTCTACAAGTCATATTATTTAATGTATAGCTGGGAGAGGGGGGGATAGCTTTTGCAAAAGTGAATGTAGAGGACCTGACTGGAATTCTTTTTTCTCATTCCAAGCAATTATCCATTGGAATGTGTGCGGAATATTGAAAAGATTTCATTTCAAAACATTAAAAAATTTAAAGCACCTGAGATCAAAAGCAACAAAAAGATAAAGATACTCATCTGAAAATGTGTAGAATTAACTGTTTTATGGTGATTTTAAACTAATTATAAAATATATACTATAACAGATATTAGTATTTCTTTGTTACTATAAACACCATTTTTAGTTATTACAGGTATTTGAGTATTTATAGTAATAAGGAAATAATGTCAGATAAAAAATCCATTCAAAGATATTACTATACAATAAGACCATAAACTTGAATTAGAGAACTCTATCGAACTGCTATTTTGAGAAAAAGAAGAATTTCTACTAAATTAGCCAATATTCCCTGCCATAGTCATATCTTTTTGAATAGAAACAGACCTCAATATATTTTGAATTTGTTTCAGTTCAAAAGTAAAATGTCTAAATTTAAAACTAAAAAAACAAAAAATACCTTATCATTAATGTTATGTGGAATCATTATTCAAAATTTTGATCTACCCTCATGATATTAATGTTTGATGAACCTCTTTGAAATACCCACTAAATAAATTAATTTTCTTCTATTTAGTACTACAGACATTAACCTTTATCACTCTGTATCACTCAAAAATGTTATCCTGTCACTGATGGTGACTAATCCCTGATCAATAGTGTGTTTGAATTTCATAGTAGTTGTCATATCCTGCTATGGCAACAGAAAACAATTTTGAGTGAAATTAACAATAAGGCTACTGCATTTGAGAGGTCTTAAATAAAACTGCAGTGGAAAGGGGAGTAATATTAAATATGTAGAGGGTTAAAGGTTAATTGACTTCATAGTGCTAAAGGTTAATGAGAGATATCGATATTGTAGTTGATATCTTAGCCTTTTTGTTAGATCTTGTATTATCACATTTAATAACAAGTGATAAAAACATGAAGGAAAAAAAACGAAATGAAATTGACTAGACCATTGTTTTTTTTTTTTGTTTTTTTTTTTTTCAACCTTTTTAAGCAACAGCACACTTAAGAACAATTGAAAATATCACGACACACTTAGCAAAATTTTTAAAGAGTAGACATTTAAATGCTATAAAATAAAAACTTAAATTAAAAAAAAATACACACACAAATATGAACTTAGTCTATTTTTTTAGCCAACTATTTGTGCAGTTTTAGTGTGAAATCTATGCCTGGTGATTTTTGGAGATTTCTTCAATGTTTGGTTGAATGTGCAATAAGCAGACCCTCATTTCTTCATCAGTTGGAGTATATTCAACATATAGATGTGATACTATTTAGTGCTGGTAAATGATAAGAAGGCTGATGATATACCGATGACCAGACGAAAGAAATTTGAAGAAAGGGATTTTTAATTGAGAGAGAGAAAAAAAGAAAAAGAGGGCTGAAAAACACTAAATTCCGATAGACTGAAAGATATACCAATGGCCAGACAAAGGAAAATGAAAGGAAGAGGTATTTGTCTATTGGGAAAAGAAACTAGAAGATAATTAAATTTCTAGTCCAATGGAGAGGTAAAACGGAGGCCATCTGGTTCCGATTAAGAACTGAGATTAAGTGATGAGCTATCCCGGAGTACCAATGACCTCCTAGAAAGAAATAGATAATATTTTTATGACCATTGTGATCAAAAAAGAGTGACAGATGCCTGGCTGCAAGTTTGGTCGATAGATGAGCATTAACTTTTAGAAGCAGACAAGTTTCCAGCAGAAGATAGATAAAAGAATGACGGTTAAATTTTTTGTTTGCTGTAATGCAATAAAACTTCTCAAAATCAAGGGATTGTTCCTTTTTTGCCACTTGTTGACCAAAAGGGTTGATGACGGGGTAAAAAAAAAAAAATAAAAATAAAAAAAAATGAAGATTCCAGATATGAAAATGATCACACAAAAAAATGATGAGAAAGAATTTTGAACAATGATTAAAATTTCACCATTGAGCTAGACCATGTCTAGCCCTTAGGGGACAAGTTTGGTCAGGTGGCCAAGGAGGAAAAGGCCCAGGTAGAATTCTAAGGAAGGTGGAGTACTTTCCATGTTCCTCGGGCAGTGATGGTGAGACATATATCAAGCAGGAAGGAGACTGGTTTGATCAGGTGACCAAAAGAGGGAGAAGGCCCAGGTAGAATTCCAAGACGGGTGGAGGGGCTTCCCCATATTTGGACATTTGCAGGCAGAGCCCTGAATTGGTTGTTTGGGGAATGCTGGCATACCCAGAGCACCTCATGCCCACCCCAGACCTTGTGCAGAACGTCGAGACACTATGGCAGAGAGAAGTTGATTCCAGTCACCAGACGAGAGATACCCTACGTGACTACCTACCGAAAGGAACCCCTCCCTCCCGACATCAGCCTTGCGCTAAACTTCACCAAGTCAGCAAAGTGTCATGTCTAACTTAAGAAGTTGGTTGGGTCAATAAACATCCACATGTAAGATGCTAGATTTTTTTTCTGACAGCAAACTAACCAACTGTTGTATGAAGGACCATATATAAAAAGATAATTATTTTTTTCATTTATTCAAGCGTTTATTTTCTTTTTTGCGTCTTCGTTCCACTTTAGACCAGCCCAATAAAAAGATATCTGATGATGATTTGATCCTATCCAACCTAGGATAAGGCAAAGCCAGGGTAGAAGTGATCACCTTATTGATCAGCTGCAGGTATTGGGCACTTGGGCATCAACATAAACATCGATTTAGTCTGTTGAAGTTCTTAAAGACAAAATATGTCCCACAAAAACTTTTTCAACTTTGTTGTAGATTTTCCTAAAATTGTTGTTAATATATAAAAAATTGTTTTCCAATAGTTAACCTATCTTTGAAAACTCAAATGTCTTTTGTTCTCAACTCTGTACCTATTCTGATGAAACAACTATTTACTCCTGTCTGAACAGTAAGCCTGATTGTTTCGATAAAGTCAAAGTGGCAGCTGATCTCAAAACTGACCTGTTGTTAATTGGGGCAGAAAATTGTTAATTTTAACATCTCTAAAACTAAACTGCTCTCTTTTAATTGTCTGAGAGAACCCTTTTTACCTTCCAACTGATGCTAAACTCCAGGAGAGGGACTCCTTGTGCCTTCTCAAGCTAACATTTACTGCTGACCTGAAGTCAAAAGATTATATTAAATCAATTGCTAGGTCAGCAGCTGGGAAAGTTGGCTTGCTGTGACAATGGATGCCCATATATATATATATATATATATATATATATATATATATATATATATATAATAACTTACAAAGTTTCATGCTGAAGCAATTTTCAAGTGGTGGAAGTATCATATATGGTTTGGTTTGTTTTACAGCATATCAACCTCAATGGGTTATTTAATGCCGACAACATTTTTTTCTTGGTAATATTTTTTGTCAAAAATCTATTTCTGGTAATATTTTTTTCCTCAAAAATGTATTGCTGGTAATGTTTTTCTTTTGTTTTGTTTTTTTTTGTTTTTTTAAAAATATTGCTGGTAAGTTTTTTTTCTTCAAAAATTCGTTTCTGGTAATAATTTGTTACAAAGTATTTCTGGTATTAAAACACTTTTTACACTTTTATAATGTGTTTTACCTCAGTTTTGGGGTTAACTATTTGCCCATAGCTGGGACCCTAAACAGGTGCTACCACCCCAGGTCAGGGTGGACCTGGGAACACCAGCAATTGAGAGGTGGTTTCATGCTCCTCAAAACCTCCTGATCAGAGGCCTTGCTGTTGGACGTAGTTTATCATTTTACCCTGGATGTGAATGTAGTTTATCGTCATTCCCAGGATAAGATATATATATATATATATATCATCAGTATGGCTAAACATCAATTGCCTCAAGCTGGGATCGAAACCCAACTGATTCGGTATCAGTCAGAGATTTTACCCCTAAGCTCTTGGTGCATGGCAGGAATGAAGGTGAATTTAGACATATTTATTTTTAGACAAACGCACCAATGACTGGAGAACTTAATTCGTTTTAACGAAGAGTCTTGCAGCAGTATTAGTCACTGTTCACAAATTCACTTTTCTCCCCAAAGGGCTCAACCGAAATAATTTTTTTTCCAGGAGCATTATTTATATATATATATATATATATATATATATATATATATATTGTCATTCACAGACAGACTGTTTCACAGCTCATCAGTGTGGCTAGACATCTGATTGCCTCAAACCGGGATCAAACCTGATTGATTTGGTATCAGTTAGAGATTTTACCCCGAAGCCATTCGCACATGGCAGAACCATTCAGAGTTGATTTGTCAGGATGGTAACTTGTTGATTTTATCAATATGGAAGTGAACCCAGCATGCATCACATTTGGAAAGTGCCTGAAAACCATGCCACGATTTGAATGAAGCCTTGTGAGTTAAATTGGGTAGACAGAACTGTTCAGAAACTGTCAATGATTGTGCTAGCCTGAAATCACAAGTCATTCTGACAAAGGGTTTAAGTGTACTGGCTTTGTTCGTGCTCTTTCATAGAGACTAACTAAAGTTTGCTCGACATAGTAGCAGTCTAAACCACAGGTGGCCTCTGTGAGTGTTGGACAAACACAAATGTACCTGAGCAATTGTCTGCAACAGGGACTGGCCGGCTGCCCCTGCAGACAGGTGTGCTCGGCAAAAAAGATACATACATTCACAAAATGAAAACCAAAGATTATTATTTTGTTTGATTCAATCGGTTACAATTTCATTGATCTCTAATATTGCAGAACAGTAAAGAAATATTGTTGGAATCTTGTTAAAAAAAAAAAATAATTTGGCAAGAAAAGAAATTGAACTATTACTACTACTGCTACTCCAGTCTAACTAAACATGAATTAAAAAACCACATGAGGTTGATTAAACAAGCCCCAGGGGACATACATCTTTTGTGAGTGCTCAGTGAAATAATTGCTTGGAATTATTGTTTGAATTCTCTTGAGAAAGTATTTCCCGTTGAATTAAGTTACATATTCAGAATAAACCCAACTTCATGACTGGTTCGCTTGCTTTTGATAGAAATAAGCACTAAATGAAAATAAATAAGTTGTTGGAGACATAATTTAATTATATCTCTAATAGTTTATTACAAAGAACAATGAAGGAATGAGAAATCTGGCTTCTTGCAAAACTAACATTTCCAGTGAAGACTATGAGTGTATTGCCCTTCAGGTACTGTGATCCTATTGATACCTGCATTGACAAAGAAGAAAATGGTCTTACCTTGAAAATTAATTTGTGTTCTCTGTGTTATCTATCAATAAAGAAGAAAAAAAATGTTTGGTCAACTTTAGTAGGCCTAGATATATGGTAATTGTTTGTACTTCCCAACCAGTTACAACCTTTCTTACCTCAACAAAAGAATGCTACTTTGGACGACTTTGGTGTCTTTGTTCTTCATGAGGGAAGAAGAGTTCTTGTGAGTTTTGGATATAGATTTTATGTTCTGACAATTCTTGTTGGAACTGTTATATTCCGTGCTAAGAGAATAAATAAGTAACACCAAGTGGATACTAGAAGAAAGGTTTATTGTACAAAACAAGTACAATATGAAATATGTTACAGTTATACACACAAGTCAATCTAGTAGTGAGTGCCACTAATTGAAAGGTCGGATGTGCTTGCGTCTTCTCTCTTTCACTCCTTTCCTCTCTCTGTCTTGAGTCTCTCATAGACAGTGGACTTCATAGGTACTTACTACCTATAGTTTAATCATTCATGGGGGTGCCGGGTTATTCCACTACATCAGATTTTTTATTTACATCCCCAGTATTTTGGGTTTGGGACTTACAAAATTCATAGCCTTTGGAATTATGACACCAGATTTTAATTTTTTTTATTTCAACCTCCTCATTGCTATTTTCTCTCACAGGTACTTTATGGATTTTACTAAGCCTGGTTTAGTATGGCACAAGGCCAGAGATAGGGAAATCCATGTAGGAAGATTGCGTTAAGCATGTCTGAAAGAATGGAGCTCTCTAGGTATGCTCTTTGATGATGTCTGATACTACCCGAAGGTTTTCCCATACAATCAATCCTGGGTCTGATTACCTCCCCAAGTGAAATTCAAAACCACTCTCCTTTCAACATTGAAAATTTATTCTGCTGAACACAAAAATTCACTAATTTAAAAATTCCTCATGAGTCGCACTTGGGCTGTATTTTGTACAGGCCTTGTCTATCTGCAGAGTTCAAAATACTGGATTATATCAAGGCTTGAATATTGACCTCTGGCATGGATTGATTTGAACTTTTTTTTAACCATGGGATGTTCAGTTCTTAGGCACATGGCTGATTTATTCGAATGTTAACATCCCAACCATTAAAAAAATAAAAAAAACAACAACAATAACACCACTTTCGTTTATTAGGCATTCGATTATATCACTTAGCCTCCTCCATATTTTAGCTTGATTTTCACAGCATGAAGAATATTTATTTAATAATTTTGAAAACTTAATATTTTTAATTCTGTTTATAAATATTTATTGCAAAATAAAATCCTTTCATTTGCCTTGATAAAGTCCATTGGAGTTCAAAACGCGTTGGTAAAGAAAAGTTTTCCTTTTGTCTTTATTTATATTAATGGATTTATTTTTAATGACATTTTTATTCCTTAAAACATAATTAGAGTAGAAATACTTAGTATTTCAAATAGGTGGTGCCCCATTAGATAATAAATCCCTACTGCAAAAACTTTTTTTTTTTTTAACTAATGCTTAATACAGACTGTTGAATAAGTAAAAATGGGTTGTCTATTTCAAATACAAAGTATCCACTATAATGTTTGTAGTAAAAATTATATAGGTATCACCAAAGATTTGCTAGAAAAAAAAAAAGAAAGACCATACATGATGAAAAAAATGCCCCAAACTTAATAAAAACAGTTTTTTTTGTCAAAATTCTTATTAAGACCAAAGGGTTTTTTTGATTAATAAATTAAAATGGGTTCAAATTTTTTTTTTTTTTTCTTGTGTGACCATGAATTAGTATAGGAAATTTTAACATCTTTTTGTGAAAAGCATTGATTCTTGTAAAAATCAAATAATTGTTGAATTTTAATGAAACTGTCAGGACTTGTTCACAAATGAATTAAATTATTTTAGAAACATTTCTTTTTAAGAAAATCTTGGCTAAATTTTTTTTAATTTTTTTTATTAAAGCTATTACCCCCCCCCACACACACACACACACACACTTATTTAATTTTATAAAATTTAAAAAATTCATATTGGTAGGGCTTTGTTTATATCATAAGCTGAAGTCTTTGTAGAATTTAAATCATCAATTTTATTTTTGTAAAACAGAATCCCCAGTTACCAAAAATCTGCTCTGAATCTTAAAATTAAGATATTATTTAATTACAAAAGCTTTTAATTACTTTTATTAATAATGAACCTTATTGTCTTAAAAAAAAAAAAACTTCTTTCTTTTTTTTTTCTTTTCTTTTTTTTTATGAATAACAAAATTTTATTAGAATTGTTTTAATGTTTGAAAAATTTTAATTACACTAATTTATTAAATTCTAAATCGTAAAATTCTGTATTGTAGCTGTAAAGTGATGTTATTAAGTAAAAACTATATTTACTAATCATAAATGGAAAAGCTTACTACAATTCTGTCCTTCAACACCCAGTTTTCTAATCTTTAGCATGTTAAATTCTTTCTAGAATTCTTCCTCCTGCCACTGTTTTTTTTTTTTTACCTAAGGGCACAAAAACATGACACCTTCTGTTTTAAAATTGTTATAAGTTTCTTTGTATTATGTGTATAGACTTTATTTTTTGTATACTAATAAAAGAATGGATGGGTAATATTTTTATGTAATGCATTAGATTTTGCATGCATGTTTTGACATTGACAAAAAAAAGAATTGAAACACAAAATAAAAAAAAATAAAAAGCAAATAAATTAACAAATTAACATACTTTAACTTTTATGACTCCTTGTGGAGTTCTGGGGGTGCAATAAGAAGTAAAATGGCTAAGAAGGATTTCATTTCATCAAAAAAGTGACATGCTTCCTCGTGTTTACATACGAGAAGACACCAGCATTTGTTTGGTCTTTCTTTCACCTGACTAGCATATTTATTTGTTTCGTTGACAAATAAAGTTTATAAATAGATGAAATAATTGTTTATAAATAGAAGAAATAATTCACCTTCAGAAAGGCTGTCAAGTATATTGATGGTTGCCAGTAGCTTCCATAAAATTAGTCAGCCATGGATGATAGTAGCCACTAATGGTCATCATCGCTTTCCACCATGTCACCACAAAAATTCTTGAATAAAGATTTTGTTGGATGTTGATTTGGTCATTTTTGTTTAAAAAAAGATTGTGAAAAAAATTAACATGGGTTTAATTGATTTTACACCTCATATAGAGTCTAGAAGAATTCAAAATGGCATTGAAAAAACAGAAGTTTAACCTTGTTCCAAAGTGGTAGTAGGTGATTTCCAGCTTACAATACTGGAAAAAACAGTTCACAAGTGTTTATTTATCAACCATTTCAAGGCGACAGAATGCACTTAGAACAGCAAAGGGAGAGAATTCTATGACGACAATTTTTGTCTCCAACATGTTTACCACACTAAAAAAAAGAACTGAGCAGGTGTCTGGCATCTGACATAGAAGTGTGTTAGATGCATCATCATGTCATTGAATTGTTGATGGACACTTATATAGACCAAGCTGTGTATGTGAGCACAGTTAGGCAGTGTGAAAAAAGTAAACAACTTCTGCAAGTTCAGGGATTTTACAATTTTTGCGTGCAGTCTGTTGTTCATAGTTAAAATGTATCAGCAATGGTGGTGGTTATATGGAAAAATAGTATTTTGGAACTATAAACTTGCACTAACAATGGTGGTTCTTGTGCTTCTGGTATCCGTTATATAGCTTCCATGGAGATAAATAAGGCATTTCTTTTGAAACATATCTCACTCGCTCACTTACACAAGAAAGTCACTTGGTACATCAACTGAGACTGATAGGCATTTTCAACTTTGTGGACATTTATCATTTGTCGTCATAGTGACTGTAAATGATACATTTCTGCTACATTTAATGGATTAACATCTGTCATTTCTCCAAGATTCAATTTACATAAAATTATTAAAATGGAAATAACTAATAATTTTTGTTAGTTTAGATTTCCATCTTCATTTTTTATTAGATGAAGCATTGTCAGCCATTATTATTAATTTTTGACTAGTATTTACTTTTATCTTTATTTTTTATTAGATGAAGCGTTGTCAACAATTATTATTATTTCACTAGTATTTACTTTCATCTTCATTTTTTATTAAATGAAGCATTGTTAGCCATTATTATTAATTTTTGACTAGTATTTACTTTTATCTTCATTTTTTATTAGTTGAAGCATTGTCAGCTATTATTAATTATTGACTAGGATTTACTTTCCTCTTTATTTTTTATTAAATGAAGCATTGTCAGCCATTATTATTAATTTTTGACTAGAATTTACTTTCATCTTCATTTTTTATTAAATGAAGCGTTGTCAACAATTATTATTAATATTTCACTAGTATTTACTTTTCTCTTCATTTTTTTGCTTGTGTATTATTGTAATTTAGGGTTTTTAGTTGACATAACAAAGCACCTGAAAGACCTAAACATGAGTCTTCAGAGGCAAAGATGCAGCAGTGAACAAATTGTATCCACATGTTAAGGCCTTCAAAACCAAGCTTCAACTTTTCCAAAGACACTCGTCACAAACGTAACCCACGACCACACATTTCCCAGTCCTGATTGAAATAATGACCAGTTTTTCCACAGGACAATATCAGTGTGCAAACAAGGATGTATGCAGCTGACATCGCATCTCTAGCTGAGGAGTTTAAACAAGCTTTTTGGATTTTGCAGTTATTGAAAATGGGATTATGCTTTTCTTCCCTCCCTTTTCCTTTGACCCAGATGATGCTCTGGATCAGCTTCAACTAGAGCTCATTAAGCTGCAATGTGAAAACGATCAGCGTAGTCGACAGAGTAGATTTCTCATGAACTTTTACTGCCAACTGAATAAAGGCAGGTTTCAAGAGATTCAAACATTTGCTAAGAAAACGGCTGAACTTGTTTGGCTCCACATATTTGTATGAGATGTCATTCTTTGGGATGAACTTTAACAAGAACTGCATGACAACAAGACTCAGTGACCCTGACCTACGTGGCATTTTACCCACCAAAACCACAACCTTTGAATGTGAACTGACCTACATGCTGCAGTGCAGATCACAGTATCACCCTTTACATTAGTGCATTTAATTTTAATGGTTCAAAGTATGCCAAGCAGAATGGTTGAACCTCACACATATTCACCTCATCAAATCTAGCTCTCTTTGAAAAAAAGTTTGGTCACCTCCTGGTTTAAGTTAGCTAAATCAGGACTTAATTGAATTCCAATCAAACACTTAAGTTGATTGATTTCGTTAAGTTTCTATCAAATAACTTAAGAGTAGATATATCTACTTTTGAAAAGTAATAAGTTACAAGACTGTGTTCAGTGACCATTTTTAGAAACTTTTTGAAATGTTCGGTCAGGATATAACCTGATACTTTGGAGAGATTCAACTATAATAGGATTTCCACTGCCAAATCCCAAAGAGATTGTGAATTTTGTCTTATTACATTTGTATTCTTTTCGCCTTCAAGGTGGTCAACTGAAATTAAATTTCAGCAAAGTTTAATCTTCGTACCTGCAACAAAAAAAAAAAAAAAAAAACTGCCGTGTCAAAAGGACAGTTTATCTCCTGACATTGCTATTATTGTATAATTTCCCAACTTCCTTGACAATGTTTATTTTAAAACACTATATTTTGAATTTTAATAACAACCAAAATATTATGCATTATTTAATTGTTACATTGTATATTTACAAGTTTAGAAAAATATTTGAACTACAATGCAATATTTACTATTTATCATTTTATTCTATTGTGTTGTGGCCATGATAGCCATAGACCAATCATGGATATCAAGTTCCCAGACTAGACTATCTCATTAGTTCAACTATTGTAATGTTTGTGTTGTTTCACAGACAGCAGTACTAAAGTTTTGTTGAGCCACTCAAGTGTGTAGATCATTGCAATCAAGTTTATGAACATGCGAATGCAGACTTTATTCATGCTCTCTCTCTCTCTCTCTCTCTCTTCCATGCACATGCACTGACTTGTATAAGTGCATGTGCTTTCATGCGTTTGTATTGACTGGTTGACACTTTTGCATACACAATATTTAAGATTGATGCATAATTTGATGTGCCAGATTATTAACTGAATTTTGATCTGAGATTTTCAATGTAATATTCATCTTGGAAAGATTGTTATAGGAGTTGCTGCATAAAATAAATGCTTATTTCCTCACTCAGCTACAGACTTAATGACGTGTTTAATATTCATCACTGAATCAAGTGCATTGAAAAGAAGAGATTATGTTGCAAAATAAATTTTTTTTGTTTTCTGCTCACTACTTGTTTTTCAAGTATACCTGTCTGTCAGGGCTGCTAACCAGACTGTATTACAGATACTTTCTCAACTCATAGACTTCACCTGTGGTTTATTCTGCTAAGTTTTATGATCAGAAAGCATATGCTCTAACTACTTGGCCATGCACTCAGTACAAAATAAATATGTATCAAATAGATTTTCTTTTGTCATCAGGCTATGAATTTATTGATGTACCCATATATATGCTTAAAAATGCATTAACAAGGAGATTATTGCAAAATAAATATTTGTTCTATAAAATAAGATATTTTTTCCTTATTTGGCTCTGGACTTATTCATATAACCAAGTACAAGTCATTAGGTGAATTTTGATCTACATGATTAATAGGAAAGTGTTGGATTAAGTGCATTAACAAGGAAGGAGATGGTGTTTTAAATGTTTGATAGTTAAATTAACAATAAAAGTAGTGAGACTTGCTTTTTTCCAAGAAGAAAATAATCAATCCCTTGTTTCTAGATAAAGAGAGGCTCTTTTTTTTAATAATGAAAGGAGCTACCTGATTATACAAAATAGACCCTTATAGCTAACAAAGAAATTTCTCTTGCTTCATCTTTTCTACTGGTTTATACTATGTAATTGAATTGTACTTGTAAAATACCAAAATTGCTCTGTATTTTTCTTGTCCTTGTTCAATATTTCCTAAATATTAAACTAAAAGCAAAATTAAGTAAATGTAACAATTGATGCTTGGCTTTCCCCTGTAATCTCTTTATATACAATTACTTTTTATTTCTACTTTTGTACATTTATTGTCGTTTCTGTTTGAATTTCTGGAATGAAGAGTTATCATTATTTACATTGAGACTAATATCCTCATCTTTGCTGTTATTGTAATGTCGCAGCCTTTCATCAGGTGTATATCGATCTGGGTAACTTAGAGGGGTATTCCAAACTGAGCCCTTTATTTAATCAGCAGGTATGGACTGTTACCGTTCCATTGTCCATGCCTAGGGATATCTCATCTAGTTCTTATTTTTAGTACTGCTCAGTTATTACTCACTTGTTTCCATGGAGTCCAAGTGCACACTGCCTGGCCCAGGGATTGAACTCACAATTACTATGTCAGCATATTCACAAACAGAGGTTTTAATCCACTAGGCTATTGGAGAACTTGGAGCCTTAAACCTAACCTGCCTGTCTGCTGATAAGTGCTGCTGTCATCCTTGACTGCACTCACTGAAGCTTTTTTTCTCTCTATTTTTACATCTGCTACTGATTTATGATTTTTCTTTCTTTATTCAATAGTCTGAATATAAATAGTTTCTTGTGTCCGAAGTATTTTAAATTGAACTTTGATGCTGAACAGAACAATGCGTAAATAAATAACCTATTATAATGACTGGTGTGCCAGGTTTTATGCAATGAAACCCAGAAGAGACTTTAACCTTTAACACTCTGCATTATTCATTAATATTGTTTGTTTAATGGCATATCAACTTTTTATGGGTCATTTAATGCTGAAATTTAATTTTCTTGGGCGCTTGAGTAATTTTTTCTTTTACAAAAATATTTAATATTCATCGTATAAATAAGTGTCAGGAAAACAGCTTGGCATTTGGTATCTTCAGTTCTTAGCTACAAAATAAATTAAAGATAAAATAGTAAATTCTGCCACAAAATTCCATAGAAATGGACAAATAATATTTCTGTTTGTAGTGTAATCTTTTGGTGATGGAGAAGTTCTACATAATATTTTCTTTCATATATGTTGTTACGGCCCATGGGAGCTGCAATATAAATAAAAAAAAAGAAAAACAATGTGTGGATCAGCTGACAAAGGGTATTGCCCTGGGTTCCACTATAATGAATTTTTTTTTTTTGCAGGGTTAAAAACATGAAAAAGAAAACTAACAGACAAACCTCAAAAATGTAACAAAATTTTTAATTGTACATAAAACAATTTGAAACAAAGAATATCTGAATGTCAAAAAATGTATGCATTGTGTGAAATACAGTGTGAAAGAAAAACACTTAGCTTGGTTCAGTCGACTGAAATGAAATACTTTTTTTCTCTCTTTCTTTTCCTTTTTTTTCTCTTCCTCTCTCTATCTATCTCTCTCTCTCTCTCTCTCTCTCTCTCTCGTTATATATTTCTCCTTTTTCCGTTCATATAATATTCAACATTTTATTTTTGTAGAAAAATGTTTTCTTTTTCTGGGAGTCTTTTTCAAAGTTGATTCATTTCCAGTTGGGAGTGATCTTCATCCTGTTGATCCTCACTGACGCCACTGAAATTGGGAGTTTGTATGAGTTGGGGATGACATTCCTTTACTTCTGTTTGGTGAATCCATTTGCATGAGGATTTCATGGCTAGTCTGAATTCCTTGAGATTTGTTACCCTAACTGATGTGCCGTGTTATTTTTTATTTTTTTTTGTTTTTTTTTTCCCCCCCGGCTCAATTTCAAATCACAAGTCAGGTGACTTCACATGCATAGTTATTTTTAGCATGCACATGATATGGTTGCTAGGGTGTCAATCCATTTTTGACCATGGATTTTTGCCTGACTGCTTTTAGCCTGTCACAGAGAGAGATAGAGAGATAATCACAAAGAAAAAAGAGAAAGTTCACTATAACAAATTAACCTCTCTAGAGTTTAGTGAATTTTATTTGAGGTGTGTCTGCATAAAGTCGTCAAACTGTTGTTTATTAGATTCACAAAGAAAATGTAGTCTCTTGTTTACTCACATGCAGCATCTGTGTTGTAATTGATATAAATACTGTTTGTAGTACTCTCAATCTGAGAGGTTAAACTCTTGTAAAAATAAAAATCAAGTTTAACAATTTTTGAGTTGACTTCTCTTTTTAAAGAGGCAAAGGAAAGCAATATTTAGAATTTGATAAGGATTTATACTAACTGATTTTGCACCCCCACAAGTATTTTTTGAGGGATTCTCTCCAAGTATAGGTGACTGCATCCCCATAACTATTTTTTGAGGGGGTGCACCCACAAGTATTTTTTTGAGGGAGTTTTTTGCACTGCACATGTATTTTTTTGAGAGGGTGTTGCACCCCACAAGTATTTGAGGGTGCATCCCACAAGTATTTTTTGACTGGTTTTTGCACTCCACTAGTATTTTTTTTGAGGGATTTTTTTTTCCTTGAGAACTTTGCACCCTACAAGAATTTTTTTTCTCTCAAGGGATTTTGCACCCTCAAGTATTTTTAATGGAGTTTATAATTTCCTTATATTCAAATAATGGATGAAAAATAAATTTCTTGATGTTTAAAAAGTTGATTTGCAAGAAAGTGTGATGGATTTTTATTTTTTTCCAATTCAAAAGAAATTCTTATGGTGATTGTTTCTGTCGTCGGTGTTTTGAAAATATTTTCAAAATCTGTCTTACTTTAATTTGTTTCTTAACCGAATATCTCAAGTTTTCTTTGCCACTGTTATTCAAACAAATAAGTTTTTGTGAGAAGTTTCTATCATTTGTAATGTAACTTGCTATTGATGATTTTAACCTTAACTACACTAGAGGTGAAAATTATTGCCATAAAATTCTCTCCCTTTGCTGCTCTAGGCACATTATGTCACCTCATGTGGGTTGCTATAAATAAACACTTGTCAGCTGTTAATTTCCAGTATTTTAAGCTGGAAATCATCTACTACTACTTTGGAACAAGGCTAAACTTCTATTTTCTGATGCCATTTTTAATTCTTCTAGTTTCTACACATAAACTTGCATTAATTTTTTCATGATTTTTTTTGGAAACAAAAATGGCTGCATCAACATCCAATGAAGCCTTTATTCAGGAATTTTTCTTTGATTCAGACTCCAGTGATGATTTTGAAGTCTTTACTCAAGTGGTTATTGACAGTGGAATTTTCAAAGATGATAACCATGCATCACTACATGGATGAAAACGTTGATGACCACTAGCAGCTACTATCATCTACGGATGACTAATTTTATGGAAGCTACTGGTGACCATCGATATACCTGATAGCCTTTCCAAAGGTGAATTATTTCATCTATATATAAACAACAAAGTAATAACTTTATTTGTCAATGAGACAAATATGCTAGTCAAGTGAAAGAAAGAGCTAACAAATACTGGTGTCTTCTTGTATGTAAACATGAGGAGCATGTTGCTTTTTTGATGAAATGAAAGCCTTCTAATTGATTTTGCTTCTTATTGCACTCTAGAAATCCACAAGGAATAATAAGTTAAAGTATGTTAAATTGTTAATGTATTTATTTTTGTGTTTCAGTTTTTTCTTTTCAATTTCAAAGCATGCATGCAAAACGTAATGCATTACATCAAGATATTACTCTTCCATTTTTCATTACTATACAAAAAGTAAAATCTATACACACAATACAAAGAAAGATAACAATTTTAAAACAGTAGGTGTCATGTTTTTGCACCCTAAAAAAAAAAGAAAAAATGCAGTGGCAAGGGAGACAACTCTAGAAAGAAATTAGCATGGTAATGGTTAAGGTAAGTATTTCAAAAGTATGACTTAATTTGGTAACAAATCATGTAATGTTCATTTCCAATTGTTTGTTTTTTTTTTATTTTTTTTATTATTTTTTTTTTTTTTTGTAAAGTTGCTTCTTGTCCCATTCTGTTTAGCATTTAATTGTAGTTTTTAATGGATTGGTTAACTGAAAAAGTGACTTTTTTCCTTGAGATGAATTGTTTAGTTTTCTTTATATTGTAGCATGCATTTTTTAATGTTGTTTTTAATGTTAAAGATGGTTGAAAATAAAGTGACATTTTTCAGCTTCTTTATGCTTTTTCTTTTTTCCCCTTTTTTCTTTTTCCCTCCCTTTTCCCCCTCCTCCTTTTCTTTCCCCCCTTTCCCCTCTTTATTTTTTTATTTTTTTAAGGGATGTGTCAGCTTGATGACAGTTTGGAATAATTTAATTCCTCTTATTTATGAGATTTATTCCCATTCTTTTATTCTCTAATTTATAGTTTCTCCTATATGCAGAGATTGCAATTTTTACCCATCTTTATTATAATTCTAATCTGTGTCATACATTTTGAGAAATTGATAAACATGAAACAGCACTGTAAATAGATAAATAAATTGAAAATGTATTTTATGTACATTAGAAAAATCCTTTAAAGAATTTAAAATAGAACACTTTTATATGCATAAGAACATATGTAAATTATTTTCAGCTAATTTATCTGTAAAGAAACAAAAGGAATAAAAAGACAAGAAGAAGAAAAATACTTTTAGCTGATGCATTTCATCCTCCGAGGGACTTTATCGAATCAAATGTCAAAGTTTATTTTGTTGCCCATGTTTATATACAATAGCAAGGATGTCATTGGTTTATCAAGGATAAATTGTCATCTAAATTATGCAAAAAAGGAGAAAATAATGCTAACATCTCATTTTAACAGATATATTTACCAAAATTACACAAAATTATTTTGTAATACTAAAGAGTAAATTTATTCAATAAAATCACCATTGGCTTCTACCACCTGCATCTCTGCTGCGATTCTTCATGGCAGTCTCCTTGATGAATGCAGCCATAATCCTTGCTTTCATTTCATCTTTGGTGTTACAAGGAGCTTTGTTGGTCTCTCGCTCAACTATGTCCCATGCATAATAATCAAGGGGGTTGCAGTCTGGGGAGTTAGGTGGCCAGATGTAAGGGGTGATCTGATTGCAGAAATTTTGTCTGACAGCTTTGACCTAGGGCAGCACAATGTTCTCAAATTTAAAAGCTTTGATAAACCAATGATGTCCTTGCTTTTGTATATAAACACGGGCAACAAAATAAACCTTGGCATTTGTCTTGATAAAGTTCCTCAGAGTATGAAACATGTTGACTAAGAATAGTTTTTCCTCTTGTCTTTTTATTCATAAGAAAATATACAGATAATATATGAGAGACAGAGCAGTTAGTAGCCAAAAAGAAAGACAAAACAGATTCCTGGTAACCTATTAAAACCTTGATATTGGCCTTCTTCCAATGTGTCAAGGTTCATATTCAGTGACAATAATTTGGAGGTCGGATAGTATTTGTCTTTATAAAAACTGTGCAAAGATGTATAGCATTATAAGTCGATTCGTCACCTGAAATGCAACATGGGGAGGGGGAATCAGTAGCCAGTTGGTGGAAAGGTTGGGAGAGGGTTGTGTTTTATGTTTATGAAACTATTAAAGAACTTACTATTTTATTCAGTTCTAAGTAAACATCTAATGTCTATTTTGAAGGTTATTGGAATTATTTTCATTGATGAGCTCCTTAATTTCAATCAGCTAGAATTGGCCTTTGGTGCCTTGTTAGCATCTGTGCTGCAGAGGTTAATGATATAGAACCAGATCTGTACACGACATTTGGAATTTTATCTGGTTCAGTAAATAAATGTTCTTGTTCTTTTTTTCATTATTTTTCAAACTCTTCTTCAAAAGAGACTTGATGTAATTTTGTTGAGTCCTGTTTGAAAACTTGTAAGTTTTGCTTACAGATCGCAACATCTATCAGAGATGAAATATAAATTTTTATTATTGCGTTGTTCCAAAATTTTAACACATCAGCAGATAGCTATTAATGTCAACAACTGAGCACAAATAGCTATTAATTAAAAAAATTAGTAATTAATATATAATATTATCTATAACTACATCTTCAAGAATGTTGTTTTTGATAAAAGTTAAAAAATAACCATAAATACATAAAAAATGCGTATATTATCAAAAATTCCTTTTTCCACGATATAGCTATTTGTGCTATGTTATAATGCTTATTACCTAAACAATAATAATACTGAATAAATTTTGTTTAAACATTAAAGTATTTAATCACATCTCCCTAATGATCTGTTAATTCAATTTATTTATTTTTTTTTGTTTTTCACTTGTGTATTTTTAGATATACTACCTTCTATTCCCAGCCGAAAGGACAAATTAAAAGATGAATTCTGTAGTCTTTTTGAGACCTTTTGGATCAAGGAAAAGCCAGGCCGACAAGATCTCATTGACAACACAATCTTGTACTTATTTGAATTGAACATGCGACCAAAATCAACTGTAAGTAACAGCAATAAACTTTCTTTTTTTTTTTTTCTTTAATTCCTTTTCATCTTGATAAAATGTCTAAATTCATCTTCTGTTTAAAGATGTTAGAAGATTGTTAAATTGTCAATCAATATCTTGATTGATTTGTTTTCCACGGCTTATCAACCCATTGCAGGTTATTTAAAGCCAGGAAATATTTTTAGATTGTAAATTTAAAAAAATTTTTTTTTTTTTAGATAGTAATGATTTAGTGATACAAATCTTACTAATTAACCCATAGCTGGGGAGAGAAGAGGTCGATTTCTCGGCGATATTTATATGTAGGTGAATATAATAAACTCAGAGGGAGCTTGAACTCTCTGATTAACAATTCTAAGTCAATATCTATTACCTACTATTCCCCAGCAGTCACCTATCTAGGTACTGACCAGGCTTACTGTTGCTTAACTTCAGTGATTGTATGGGAACTGATGTTTCAATGTAATGCAGTCGTAAGCCAATCAATATCTAAAATATGGATTGGCAAACATCTTGCAGAAGGCTACATGTCTTGTTTGGTGGGTTTGTGATGGGCCCCAGATATCAAAAAAAGTACTTGAATAATGAATATACATGTGACTCTATTTATAGCATTGACAATTAATAGTAACCAAAATTCCAATACTCTCAGGCCATCATTTTACAATTAGTGAGCATTCTCAAACTATAATGCTTTTCACCAGTTGGTCCTTGGTCAGTTCCCATGATGGTTGATACTGCTTTGCTGGTTGTTGAACCAAGGCTGCCTCAATCTGTGCCCTACCCTGCCCACATTGTGCTTTTTTATCAAAGAGCCTGTACGGACAGAGTTGTCATCAGCAATTGTAGCATTGTATTGAACCACAGTGAAGCTGTGTCATAAAGTTAAATAAAAATATTCTTTGTAGACAAAATAAAATAAAACATAAATCCTTCAGGTCAACTTTCTATGTGGTTTATGTCATACAGAAAAATTATCCCTTCCCACTTTGATTTCTATAGTGACACTTTGCCTATCAAAATTAATTCTAGAACTCAACTCAAGTCAGGAGTTCTCTTTGGCAGAGAGTCACATGAGCTTCGGCAGCGTGGTTGTCTCTTGTTGTCTGTTCTCTTTAGAACTGCTGCAACTTGTTTGGTCATTTCAGAGCTCTGCTTATATTGACTTCCACCCAAGATCGGTATGGGGTCTGACATATTTGGGGACTCAGGGTCTTCCAACAATATTTTGTTGTCTGGCTTTGGAAAATTAATTATCTCTCCAAATTTGCGAGATCCCTTTTCCTATGGGCAGTAGTCGCAGGTAGTGACTTGCCCATATAACTCATACCTTCTCTCACTCATGCCTCACACCATTATTTTTACAGTTTTCTAAAGCATCTGTTGCTTGTTTCATCTATTTAGGAAGATTTGATCTCTACTCCTTTGCTCAGGATTACCAGGTCTCTCAATACCTTAAGTCACAAAACAATAGTTCATGCACCAATATGACCCAGTCAAGGCCACTGCCCTGTTACACAGGTTTTCTGTTTTTGGCAAGATGATATGTCTGCACACAATGCTAGCAAGGTGATACTTTGAAAAATTTGGTCTTTGAATGTATAGATCTGGTTTGATCTATTTCTTGGTTTCAAACATTGAAAGAAAGGATATTTTTTTAATCATTTGAAAGTGACAACAGTAGCAGAGCAATATTTTAATGATTAAACATTAGGAGTTTTTTAGTATTAAAGAAACAACATTCCAAGTCTGTTGAACTGCTGGGAGAATATTTGAAATAGTATATACTTCATGGCTTTAGGTCTGTCTTAAAAAAAAAAAATCATCATGTCCTTGTCTGTTCCCAGGACAGGATGTTCCAGCATTGTCTCACCTATACCTAATTGGTGAAACAAATTCTATGCTGCTACCACAACCAGGTAAATTTTTTAAAATTCTCTTAGTATAGAACTAGGTTCTTTCTAAACTGATGGGTGCTATACAGTGGTGGCATTCTATCATTTTGCACGAACCAATTATTAAAATTATAAAAGCTTAGTGAACAAGTTGTTGGATTATCCGAAAATAATCTTATATATTAGTAGCTGATATATAATAGCTAAAAATATAATTAATACCATTGCTGTAAGTTCTGCAGAGGCTGAAAGAGTGTTTTCTGTGATGAACATAATTTATTTTGACAAAGGAGATCATCTTGAAGTTAATAAATGTGGCAAATCTTCTAGTCATAAATTTGATGAGTTTTCGATTGGATCTTTGGAACTGAAGCGATTCAGTTCAAATGTGGCTAAGAAAACATAACACAGCTGATGACACTAGAGTCGAAAAGCATCAGACCTTTGAATCCAGTAGGGTGAGCATATAGTGAGAAAAGGATTTCAATCTGGAAATATCTTAATAAATAAATGTTTTCTATTATCAAAATGATTTAATTCTTTTTGATATTATATAAAGTTATTTGTTTCCATCCTGGCATTGAAAACGAAATAAGCAAAATCGGTTCCTCAAGATTACCTAACTTTATAGAACAAGTTCCTGAAAATTTGGGATGCCATTATTGGTGCTAAACATAATTAAATAAGAAAGGCATTACTTTCTGACTAACCCACGTATATGCACTGCTTTCAATTTTCTCACTCTCCAGCAGTGTTTCCTATCTGTGATTTGAACCTCACTCCACAAAGATTCTGCTTTTTAACTTCCTCTTTACATATACCTTTCTCATGAGCCTCAGGTCTAACTTTAAAAGATGGCTGATTTCACCCTTGGGTAATTACATGTTGTGTCAACCAAAAAATTAATTTCTGGCAAGTCAATCAGAAGATATAAGGGTTTTTGTGAGATTGTTGGGTACAAAAATAGCAATATCCATTGATGCAAAAATGCTGATTCAGCAAAATTTCAACTTGCAACATCTTGATAATGACTATATGATATACAACAAATATCTAAATGAACAAAATTTTTTTTTCGGGTTACATTGATTGGTTGAATTAACATGGAATGATCTTGCGAATTGTATATCTGAAGAATGCTAAAGAATGAAATATTTGAAATGTAACAACAAAATCAACATTGCATTAATAGTTTTTTAGATCTCTCATTTTCCTCCAGTTTTTTTTCTTGTTTTTGTTTTTGTTTTGTAAGGAAAGTGATAAATAAATAAATGAAAAATAATAACCTTTCTTTCTAGTAGCACTGCAAATTAAGCCTCAATCATTTAGCTGTCCTTACAAGTGATTATTTATATTTTTTACAGAAATGATCAAACTGCATTATTTGAATCTTAACTCTTTTTGCTCTTTGTTTCAGCTGAAAATGATAAAACGTTTATGGCAGTTACGTGAAGCTTTCCATCTGATAGAATTTGATGATCCTTCCACACAGACTCTCAGGGATCAGATTTGTCAAAGCCTCATTAATCCAAATTTCATGAAACGAGATGAAGTAAGTACAATTTCTTTTTTTTCTTTTTTCTTTTTTTTCATTTCTTTCTCTGGCTGAGCTATCTTTATTGCAAGAAGTAGTAGTTTTATTGAAAATATCTCTTACCAATTCCTTCAGATGATTTCTAAAGAGTATTTCATTAAGACGAATCAAAGTCAGCAGTAAATAAATCAGTGTTATTGGTGGAAATTTATTTCTCTATTGGATAATATTATTTAAGTCATGGTAATTGTGTGTGAAAAGTAATATTGCCCAAATGTCTGCCAAGCCTTCGGCTGCACACCTCCACTCGATGGTCAAAATTTTTGATGACAACTGCACAGTTGCTCCTCGATCTCACCAATATGCCTTATTATCTCATCCTTCAGCTGTTGAATTGTTTTTGGCTTATTGACATAGACCTTACTTTTGAGATGACCCCAAAGGAACAAATTTAAAGGCGTCAAATTGCATGATCGTGGTGGCCAATTTACCTTGCTGTTTCGAGAAATGATGTGACCTGGGAAGTGTGTGAAATGCATTTCTGTTTGAACATCCATTTTTGTAATAGGCTTTGATATCTTTAACACGTTTGATTGTTAATCTTTCCATGATTGAAATTACCAAAGTCTTAAGATGTTAAATCTGAAAGAAGAGAGATCATTAGACGCTTAAACTTAATTCATATTCAAAATCAGTCAAAGTTATTGGAACACCCTTTACATATAATGATAATTCTAGAAAGCTCTTATCTGCTTAGTTTTATATCTGAAAAATAAAAGAAAACAGTTTTTAAAGAATTAATGGATTTATTTTTAATCTGACATTTTTTATTATTTCAAATATTATTATAGCAGATATTTTAAGAGAATATGTCTTTTATGAATAAAACTTTTCCTAGTTCTGGGTCATTTGATGTGGGCAGATGGCCTTCATCTGGGTATTTGGATTCATTATGTGGTGCAAAAAATTAAGCTAGTCCCCTGGTTAAGTCAGTTGTTGCCGAAACCTGCTTCAGTGCAAACTGTTTACTACCCTTCACTGACCTGACATGTAAACTATACCACAAAACCTAGCAATTCCCGGCTAATGCCTTTTTGAAATATTTCTAACTTTTTGCCATAAGCCTTTTATTTTTTCCTTTTTAGCCACTGACCGATAAACTACATTTGTCTCATGGGTAAGACGATAAACTACGTCCAACAGCAAGGCCTTTGATCAGGAGGTTTTGAGGAGCGTAGAACCACCTCTTAATTGCTGGTATTCCTAGGTTTACCCTGACCCGGGGTGGTAGCACCTGTTAGGGTCCCAGCTATGGGCAAATAGTTAAACCCTTCAATACATTTTTGTAAATAATTATTATCAGCCATACGTTATTATCAGCAATAAATTTTTGAAGAAAAATATTACCAGTAATGAATTTTTGAAAAACAAGAAGAAAAAAAAATTACCAGCTATTCTTTTTTGAAGGAAATATATTACCAGCAATAAAAATTGTTGGCATTAAATAACCCCATGAGGTTAATATGCCATAAAACAAACCAAACCAAACCAAATTAGCTGCTGACCAAATCAAAAAAATTCAAATAAAATCTTTTTTGTATACTGTAAAACCAAGTTGGTATTCCTGTCGTTCAATTTGATTTTCTTCATCGTATTTCTTGTATTGCACACATGAAAAATACTCATGTTTGAAATATTGGGTTGGTGCATAATTATCAGGCGTTTTTGTAGGAGAGTTATTTGTTAATAAAAATTGCTGTTTTGTTTACTTTTTTTTAATAAAAAATATTTTATTTTCAGGTTATAAAAATGCATGTTGATAATCATATGCTCCAGAATAATCATTTAAAAATGTTATTGTTGAATTGTTATGTTTATTTTTTCATAATAAATATTGTTTAAAAACGCCTGATAATTATGTGCCAACTCAATAGATTCTCTGTTTTTATTTTAGAATGTATTATGTATATTGGACTGTGCATTAAAAAAAAAGGAAAAAAAAATGCTCTCTGGATTGAACTGGCATCCCCCTTTGTAGGAGAAACCAACATTTGAGCCAGCATTCTTTACTGCTTGGTTACAGAGAGCATCACAGTTCAGCAAAGCTCTATTTTCCCTTGCACTCACCAATTCATGGTAATCACAAATAGATGGAGCATTTTTAGGTATCAGTCAGCCTAGACTTAGGAAATTGTCACATTTACATTAAATAACAATTGATGATCTATTTACATCGTTCATACTGTTGTCCTCATCTTTATTGCCATATTCACAATGTTTCAGCTGTTATACACTCGGTCCTTTTTCAGGACCTGTCTATATTTCTGAAATAAGGTATTGTAATTATTTACCGAATTTACATCATTCAGACTATTGTCCTCATCTTCATTGACAATTTCACAATGTTTGGGCCATTGTATGCTCCAACCTTCTTCAGGTGATATATTCCAATGAAGGTCAGAGCATACAATGGCCAAAACACCATGAATATGGCAGTAAAGATGAGGACAACAGTCTGAACAACATAAATAGTTAAAATATCTCATTTTGGAAATATAGACAGAAATTGTTGATCTATTGTTAAATTAACCTAACCTATAATTCTGTTTTAGGGAGTGCGTATTCTTGGATCAATTCTACCGTTGAATGCTAGTTTTATGAAAACTTGTCATGAAATTATCAAGAAAAACCTTCTGACCGTTCCTCGGTAAGAGTCTTTCAGATCTCTCTCTCTAATTTAAAGAAGTATGTGTAGTGTAACACAGAGCTTGAAATTAGTCTCATCATCCAGGGGGATAGTAGAAACTTAAATTTTTAGGGTGGGAATGATGCTGGGATAATACAAAATTTATAATTAAAATTCTGTTATATTTATTCTAAAAGCAAACAAAACATAAAAATAAATCAACAATGACAGGTTTTAAGAAACAGATCATGTATCCACACATAAAAAAGAAAAAAAAAATGAAAAACATAAGCTGCTTGAATGAAAAATGAAGGACTTAAATTTAGATATTTGTATTACCAAAACTTTTTGGCCAATCCAATTCCCTATCTTTCCCAAGAAGTCATGGCAATTCACAGATAATAAAGAAAAGGAATCTATGAGAAGGACAACTCTGAATTCCAAACTGTGGAGAAGGCAATGGGAAATGACTCCCCTATCTTTCCCAAGAAGTCATGGCAATTCACAGATAATAAAGAAAAGGAATCTATGAGAAGGACATCTCTGAATTCCAAACTGTGGAGAAGGCAATGGAAACCACTCCCCTATCTTTCCCAAGAAGTCATGGCAATTCACAGATAATAAAGAAAAGGAATCTGTGAGAAGGACAACTCTTAATTCAAACTGTGGAGAAGGCAATGGGAAACCACTCCCTATCTTTCCCAAGAAGTCATGGCAATTCACAGATAATAAAGAAAAAGGAATCTATGAGAAGGACAACTCTGAATTCCAAACTGTGGAGAAGGCAATGGGAAACCACTCCCTATCATTCCCAAGAAGTCATGGCAATTCACAGATAATAAAGAAAAGGAATCTGTGGAGAGAAGGACAACTCTGAATTCCAAACTGTGGAGAAGGCAATGGGAAACGACTCCCTATCTTTCCCAAGAAGTCATGGCAATTCACAGATAATAAAGAAAAGGAATCTATGAGAAGGACAACTCTGAATTCCAAACTGTGGAGAAGGCAATGGGAAACCACTCCCTATCTTTCCCAAGAAGTCATGGCAATTCACAGATAATAAAGAAAAGGAATCTGTGAGAAGGACAACTCTGAATTCCAAACTGTGGAGAAGGCAATGGGAAACCACTCCCTATCTTTCCCAAGAAGTCATGGCAATTCACAGATAATAAAGAAAAGGAATCTATGAGAAGGACAACTCTGAATTCCAAACTGTGGAGAAGGCAATGGGAAACGACTCCCTATCTTTCCCAAGAAGTCATGGCAATTCACAGATAATAAAAGAAAAGGAATCTGTGAGAAGGACAACTCTTAATTCCAAACTGTGGAGAAGGCAATGGGAAACCACTCCCCCTATCTTTCCCAAGAAGTCATGGCAATTCACAGATAATAAAGAAAAGGAATCTATGAGAAGGACAACTCTGAATTCCAAACTGTGGAGAAGGCAATGGGAAACCACTCCCCTATCATTCCCAAGAAGTCATGGCAATTCACAGATAATAAAGAAAAGGAATCTGTGAGAAGGACAACTCTGAATTCCAACTGTGGAGAAGGCAATGGGAAACGACTCCCTATCTTTCCCAAGAAGTCATGGCAATTCACAGATAATAAAGAAAAGGAATCTATGAGAAGGACAACTCTGAATTCCAAACTGTGGAGAAGGCAATGGGAAACCACTCCCTATCTTTCCCTAAGAAGTCATGGCAATTCACAGATAATAAAGAAAAGGAATCTGTGAGAAGGACAACTCTGAATTCCAAACTGTGGAGAAAGGCAATGGGAAACCACTCCCTATCTTTCCCAAGAAGTCATGGCAATTCACAGATAATAAAGAAAAGGAATCTATGAGAAGGACAACTCTGAATTCCAAACTGTGGAGAAGGCAATGGGAAACCACTCCCCTATCTTTCCCAAGAAGTCATGGCAATTCACAGATAATAAAGAAAAGGAATCTATGAGAAGGACAACTCTGAATTCCAAACTGTGGAGAAGGCAATGGGAAACCACTCCCTATCTTTCCCAAGAAGTCATGGCAATTCACAGATAATAAAGAAAAGGAATCTATGAGAAGGACAACTCTGAATTCCAAACTGTGGAGAAGGCAATGGGAAGTGAGAAGGCAATCTGGGAAACCACTCCCCTATCTTTCCCAAGAAGTCATGGCAATTCACAGATAATAAAGAAAAGGAATCTATGAGAAGGACAACTCTGAATTCCAAACTGTGGAGAAGGCAATGGGGAAACCACTCCCCCTATCTTTCCCAAGAAGTCATGGCAATTCACAGATAATAAAAGAAAAGGAATCTATGAGGAGGACAACTCTGAATTCCAAACTGTGGAGAAGGCAATGGAAACCAAACTCCCCTATCATTCCCAAGAAGTCATGGCAATTCACAGATAATAAAGAAAAGGAATCTGTGAGAAGGACAACTCTGAATTCCAAACTGTGGAGAAGGCAATGGGAAACCACTCCCCTATCTTTCCCAAGAAGTCATGGCAATTCACAGATAATAAAGAAAAGGAATCTATGAGAAGGACAACTCTGAATTCCAAACTGTGGAGAAGGCAATGGGAAACCACTCCCCTATCTTTCCCAAGAAGTCATGGCAATTCACAGATAATAAAGAAAGGAAAAGGACAACTCTATGGAGAAGGACATCTCTGAATTCCAAACTGTGGAGAAGGCAATGGGAAACTGTGACTCCCCCTATCTTTCCCAAGAAGTCATGGCAATTCACAGATAATAAAGAAAAGGAATCTATGAGAAGGACAACTCTGAATTCCAAACTGTGGAGAAGGCAATGGGAAACCACTCCCTATCTTTCCCAAGAAGTCATGGCAATTCACAGATAATAAAGAAAAGGAATCTATGAGAAGGACAACTCTGAATTCCAAACTGTGGAGAAGGCAATGGGAAACCACTCCCTATCTTTCCCAAGAAGTCATGGCAATTCACAGATAATAAAGAAAAGGAATCTGTGAGAAGGACAACTCTGAATTCCAAACTGTGGAGAAGGCAATGGGGAAACCACTCCCTATCTTTCCCAAGAAGTCATGGCAATTCACAGATAATAAAGAAAAGGAATCTGTGAGAAAGGACAACTCTGAATTCCAAACTGTGGAGAAGGCAATGGGAAACCACTCCCCTATCTTTCCCAAGAAGTCATGGCAATTCACAGATAATAAAGAAAAGGAATCTGTGAGAAGGACAACTCTGAATTCCAAACTGTGGAGAAGGCAATGGGAAACCACTCCCCCTATCTTTCCCAAGAAGTCATGGCAATTCACAGATAATAAAGAAAAGGAATCTGTGAGAAAGACAACTCTGAATTCCAAACTGTGGAGTAGGCAATGGGAAACCGCTCCCCTATCTTTCCCAAGATGTCATGGCAATTCACAGATAATAAAGAAAAGGAATCTATGAGAAGTACAACTCTGAATTCCAAACTGTGGAGAAGGCAATGGGAAACCACTCCCCTATCTTTCCCAAGAAGTCATGGCAATTCACAGATAATAAAGAAAAGGAATCTATGAGAAGGACAACTCTGAATTCCAAACTGTGGAGAAGGCAATGGGAAACCACTCCCCAGATAATAAAAAAAAAGGAATCTATGAGAAGGACAATCTTTCCCAAGAAGTCATGGCAATTCACAGATAATAAAAGAAAAGGAATCTGTGAGAAGGACAACTCTGAATTCCAAACTGTGGAGAAGGCAATGGGGAAACCACTCCCTATCTTTCCCAAGAAGTCATGGCAATTCACAGATAATAAAGAAAAGGAATCTAATGAGAAAGGACAACTCTGAATTCCAAACTGTGGAGAAGGCAATGGGAAACCACTCCCCTATCTTTCCCAAGAAGTCATGGCAATTCACAGATAATAAAGAAAAGGAATCTATGAGAAGGACAACTCTGAATTCCAAACTGTGGAGAAGGCAATGGGAAACCACTCCCCTATCTTTCCCAAGAAGTCATGGCAATTCACAGATAATAAAAGAAAAGGAATCTATGAGAAGGACAACTCTGAATTCCAAACTGTGGAGAAGGCAATGGGAAACCACTCCCCTATCTTTCCCAAGAAGTCATGGCAATTCACAGATAATAAAGAAAAGGAATCTATGAGAAGGACAACTCTGAATTCCAAACTGTGGAGAAGGCAATGGGAAACCACTCCCCTATCTTTCCCAAGAAGTCATGGCAATTCACAGATAATAAAGAAAAGGAATCTATGAGAAGGACAACTCTGAATTCCAAACTGTGGAGAAGGCAATGGGAAACCACTCCCCTATCTTTCCCAAGAAGTCATGGCAATTCACAGATAATAAAGAAAAGGAATCTATGAGAAGGACAACTCTGAATTCCAAACTGTGGAGAAGGCAATGGAAACCACTCCCCTATCTTTCCCAAGAAGTCATGGCAATTCACAAATAATAAAGAAAAGGAATCTGTGAGAAGGACAACTCTGAATTCCAAACTGTGGAGAAGGCAATGGGAAACCACTCCCCTATCTTTCCCAAGAAGTCATGGCAATTCACAGATAATAAAGAAAAGGAATCTATGAGAAGGACAACTCTGAATTCAAACTATGGAGAAGGCAATGGGAAACCACTCCCCTATCTTTCCCAAGAAGTCATGGCAATTCACAGATAATAAAGAAAAGGAATCTATGAGAAGGACAACTCTGAATTCCAAACTATGGAGAAGGCAATGGAAACCACTCCCCTATCTTTCCCAAGAAGTCATGGCAATTCACAGATAATAAAGAAAAGGAATCTGTGAGAAGGACAACTCTGAATTCCAAACTGTGGAGAAGGCAATGGGAAACCACCCCTATCTTTCCCAAGAAGTCATGGCAATTCACAGATAATAAAGAAAAGGAATCTATGAGAAGGACAACTCTGAATTCCAAACTGTGGAGAAGGCAATGGGAAACGACTCCCATATCTTTCCCAAGAAGTCATGGCAATTCACAGATAATAAAGAAAAGGAATCTATGAGAAGGACAACTCTGAATTCAAACTGTGGAGAAGGCAATGGAAACGACTCCCTATCTTTCCCAAGAAGTCATGGCAATTCACAGATAATAAAGAAAAGGAATCTATGAGAAGGACAACTCTGAATTCCAAACTGTGGAGAAGGCAATGGGAAACCACTCCCCTATCTTTCCCAAGAAGTCATGGCAATTCACAGATAATAAAGAAAAGGAATCTATGAGAAGGACAACTCTGAATTCCAAACTATGGAGAAGGCAATGGGAAACCACTCCCTATCTTTCCCAAGAAGTCATGGCAATTCACAGATAATAAAGAAAAGGAATCTATGAGAAGGACAACTCTGAATTCCAAACTGTGGAGAAGGCAATGGGAAACCACTCCCTATCTTTCCCAAGAAGTCATGGCAATTCACAGATAATAAAGAAAAGGAATCTATGAGAAGGACAACTCTGAATTCCAAACTGTGGAGAAGGCAATGGGAAACCACTCCCCTATCTTTCCCAAGAAGTCATGGCAATTCACAGATAATAAAGAAAAGGAATCTATGAGAAGGACAACTCTGAATTCCAAACTGTGGAGAAGGCAATGGGAAACCACTCCCCTATCTTTCCCAAGAAGTTCATGGCAATTCACAGATAATAAAGAAAAGGAATCTATGAGAAGGACAACTCTGAATTCCAAACTGTGGAGAAGGCAATGGAAACCACTCCCTATCTTTCCCTATCATGGGAATTCAGAGATAATGAGAAGGACAACTCTGAAAAACTGTTATCTATCATGGGAATTCAGAGATAATAATAAAAAGTTATCTGCGGAGAATCATGCTCTCCTATATCCTGAAAAGATCTGGCATAAGTCACAAAAAAAAAAAAAATTTAGAAGAAAACTCTACATAAAATTTGTGCATTAATATTTTTCATGGAAACCATATTTCCTGCTCTATGCTCTAGTGCATCATACACGCACACACACACCTGTGATTTGAGAAGAACATTTTAGGAAAAATAGATTATTCAACTCATGATGCATCCATACTTCTATATAATTCTTCTTTTTTTTTTCTTTAAATTTAAGATTATTTGCACCTGTAATAATAATTAGCATAATTATCATAGCATCAAAAGAGAAACAAAAGTTTTTAGATGTTAATCTAGTGTAGTTAAATCAACAATCAAAATATGAGTTTTTTCATTTTATCACTGTGACTTGTAACAATTTGATATTGATTATTATTCCTGAAATCATGGAATGAAATAACTTTTTTTTTTTTTTTTTTTTGTATATTTCAGGAACTTAATACCAAAATATGGACAAGTTTACTTTCGAGCTTGGCAGATGAGTAATGAGCAAGTTAGACCAGTAAGTATTTTTATTTTTTTGATCATTCCACGCCAAACAAAGTGGGAATGCCAAAAGTACGCAGGGGGGTTACAGGGAGTGAAAGTGAGAGAAAAGACTGAATTAAGGGAGG
Organism: Acanthosepion pharaonis; assembly: GCA_903632075.3. Lineage (NCBI taxonomy): Eukaryota > Metazoa > Mollusca > Cephalopoda > Sepiida > Sepiidae > Acanthosepion > Acanthosepion pharaonis. The sequence continues at coordinate 352,455 of CAHIKZ030001241.1, forward strand.
ATTGAGGAAAGGCCAAAATATGAATGGGATTCAAAAAGATTGATGGCAATTTAGGTTACATTTAAATTTTTGAAGATTGTAGTTATCAGGGAAGCAAGTAAACAGTAGGGAGTTCCACAGGCAGGAAGTGCAAGATAAACTAGAAGTGGCTGTTGCATTTAACTATTTCAAGATTAAAACAGAGGGACCTAGTTGCCAATCTAGTAGCACATTTAAATTCCTGTAGTCTGAACATTTGACATAAAAATATCTATGATTTTGAATATGACAAATTTATTGTCTATATCTTTTGGTACTGATGGTAATCCTTCAACCAGGTGTAATAAGTTTATAACTACAGACATGCTCTTGTCTCTTGAATAATAGTGGGGTTTAGGCATCAAAGTGTATAGGGAGGATTTCTTAATTAAAAAAAATAATAATCAATGTAAGTCAATCCAGTAGTGAGTGCTACTATTGGAAGTTTGGTAGTTCTTGCGTAAGTCTGAGTCATACTCAACAGATCCCAGCTAGACTCTTGTAGTCTGTTGCCTTACGAATACTTATAGGTAGTTACTACCTATAGTGTAGTCATTCATGGGGGTGACAGGTTATTCCATTACATCAGACCCTTAATAGTTTTCTTGGGATGAAAGATTTCTATGTGAACAGTGGCAAATTAGACTGAAGACTGAACTTTCAACAAAGTTGAAATATACTTATCTGAACCAGTATTTAGCCATGAACAAATTAATGTTAATTTTTCCAGTTAGGACATTGCTGTTTCAGTTACGCTCTCAACCTTTTCATAAATTTTTTATGTTTATTTTATCTAGTGATCAATTTTAGTATTTCTTGAGCAATATGCAAATAATGCTTATGGTGCAATTATTTTTTCCTTATGCTTAATTTCCATTGTGCATGTGTGTGCGTTATTTAATTTTGAATTTAGAAGCACATATTTGCAACTGCATTTTCCCTACATAGGGCTCATTTTCAAAAACCAGTGCTTCAGTATTAGTTAAATAACAGTATTCAATTTACATACCACTCAATGGTTGAATAGCAAATATTTTCTTATATGCTTGTATAAGTCTAAAATTTCTCTTCTATTCAATCATTCATTTGTCGGATTGTACGCAGCAATTGCAAGTTTCTCCTCAATCCACAACCCACAGAAATTAGCCCCAGGTTTATAGGTATAGGTATGTTTTTTTTTTTTTTTTTTTTTTGTCAGCTCTTAAATGGAGACACTAAAAGCACACATCTGATGTCATCAACCAACCGTTTCATAACATTGATGACATCAGCCGACAAGAAAGACTAGATCGGACATAAAATACATTTTCAAAATACAGTCACATATTAAATGTTTAAACAGGGATTTGTGTTTACTCAGAGAATAATTGTCCACATGGTGCCCTCTAACCAACAATAACATTCCTTGGAAGAGTATGTCCCACTTCTTTGTTTATTTCTTGTCTCGATGAAAAAGGGCACAAGCATTGCCAAAAATTCAGACTTCAAAATATTTCTTTTTGCTTCAATTTAGTCAAAAAGTTAATGTATAATAAATATCATCAATCTTATTGCCAATATTGTTATCATTTTGTTGGCTTTTTATTCCTCAAATTCAATTAACAGGCCTATATATATATATATATATATATATATATATATATATATATATATATATATATATATAATGCACATTTCATTGAATACGACAGACAAGGTGCTTTGATTTAGTTTTTTATACAATTTCTCGTGATCTAATAATTTTTTTCTTTTCAGATGATAAATTATATAAAAACTGTCCAAAAGTTTTTTTATTTGGGCACTTTCAGCTATACATTTAGCCATTTTCAAGGATGAAATATTTTAACTGTTAAATAAGAAATAGTTTGTTGCATTATGTATTTATAGAATGTTTTCATTTTTCAAAACACGGTCAAGATATTGTGTCCATGTTCATAGCTGATATTAAGTGTTGTTTTTTTTGTTTTTATTAATAAGGTTTCCATTATTTTTAGCCTTTTTTTTACATGTAGATGATGCTATTGTATTTGTGTTGTCAACAAGTATGTTACGAATAGTGTCTGGTAGGTCTCCATGAATATTTAAATGAGATCTAATTGAGCTATGGTCAGAAAGGTGTAGTGTGAGTCTGCATGCCAAACATGTTTTAGTGTGGCCTATATAATTATTTACGAAATTTGATTGATCAGGAATACAATTCCTTATTGAGCATTTAAATTCGTAAATAATATTTGCCCTATTTAATTTTATTCTAAGAGGTGAATTATTATTTTTAACTATAAGGTTAGAGGTTTTAAATTTTTTGTAATAAATAATCTAATTTTTTTGCTATTGTCAATTGGTGTTGTGCATTTTTTTTATAATGTTCTTAATTCTACTTTCGTCTTGTTTCTAATTTTTGTTCATTTGATTTTTATAAAAAAATATTAATGTTATTTATGTTTCTATTATTAAATGTGCATGAAAGAAGGATTGCTGCCTAAGTACACACACACACACACAAATATATATATAATTTTTTCTTTTTTCATTCTTTTTTTTTTATTAAATAATCATTTACCCTTGTCATTGGTAATATTTCTAATTGCAGAAATTGGAAACTGACTGTGTCCAAGATATCATGTATCATGCAATTCATGCTTCTGGGATTCAACTAGTGAAAATCTTAAGAAAAGTAAGTTTTATTTATTTTTTATGTATCCTCACCTCCACCTTCTGCAAATTACCCTGCATCCTATCTGAAATTGGGGCTTATTGTAAATTGATTTTATTCCTAATACTCACTAGTGTATGCTATAATTTTACCTCAGACAGTAGCTTCGATCGAGCCATGGTGTTTATTTCATGTCATCTCTTAGAACAATTGAAGGCCAGAACAAGAAGGCCTAGCTCAAATCTTATCATTCCATGGGGAGTGAGACATTTTAGTTTTGTTTTGGGGTTGCGTTAGTTTGCATAAGAAATATTTGCTTTGGAATACCTTAACAGTTTTAAGATTGATAATTAATTGAAAGATTGAAATGCGTATAGCATTTCATATGGCCCTGTTGGTCGGGATCTGAAGTTCTGCCAAGTTATAGATTAATTATAATAAGACCTTAGAAAAGAAGAAAATATACCAACATAAAGATGATTAACTTTCAATTATGCTCTCAATCTCTACATTTTTCTCTATATTTCTTAAGCTGTGAATGACCACAAACCAAAACTAAAATTTCTACACCCAGTGGAACAATGAAATTAGAAATAAACCTCCAGTTCTGGTCCTTAGTTGTATCATGAGTTGGCATGAAGTATAGAACACCAAGCCTAACCCAATAATTATCTTATTTAGTCAAACAATATTCTTATTATTACCAGTATTATGAAAAGAATTATCATAACAAAATCCAAGTAATGTTCATTGGTACTTAATGATCTGTCATACCAAAATTCCTCAGCATACTTCTATAGTTAGCCAGCTGAAAACTAAAAAAGAATACCAGTAATGGTAAAATGCTAACCTGTGAAAAATAACATTAAAGCTGCAAAGAAATAAATGTATGTATGATAATTTTATCCCCAATGCTCACTATTGTAGCTTATAATTTTACTTCAGTCACTTCTATCAAACCTAACCCTCATAATAATAGGATTTACTCCAACATTATTATTATTATTATATTATTATCACTACTACAGATATTTTTTTTTTTTTTTTAAATAAATGTTCTGGCCCTTAGTTGTACCATGAATTGGCCTGACATAAAGAACACCATAATAATCTTATTTATTCAACCAACATTATTACTACTTCTACAGATTATTTTTGAATAAGTTTTTTTTTCTTTCTTTTTCTCTCCAGTTTACATCTAAACTATTTTACTTTGGCAAGGTTTTTATTCTCATTATTTAGAATCATATTCAAGTAAGAAAATGAGAAAACTCTTGTTTCACTAACCCATCCCAAAATTAAAGTAACCTTTTAAGGAATGGTAATTGAGCTGCTCCTGCTGCTGTTAACCAGTATACTGGGGTGATTAAGAACACAGAATGGAATTGACTAAGTTCAAAACGTTGGTTGGGACATATTATGTTTACTTCACACAAATGTCCATGGAAAGGAATGACTTCACTTCTCTCTCCAGTTCTAAATACCATATTTGATGGCATGAAAGACACTTTTCTTTTTTTCTTTCTTTTTTTTTTTTTTTTACTAAAAATATCTTTTGGAATTCCCCTGATAGTTTGTGATAGTTGGCCGAAATTAGCTACCTGGCAACTCCTATTAGCTTAGACTTTAGAGTAACTTTCATATACCTGTTGTCATTATTTAAAAGTGTTATCATTGATAATATTCATTATATTAATTTCATTACGTTTAATATTAGTACTTTGTTTCACTAAAATTATATGCAATAAATTCAAATTATATATTTGTAAAATATATTTGTTTCATTAATATTTTTCTTGTGATGAACTTCCAGTTGCATTGGTATAAATACAATCAGAATTTTTATATCCTAATTATTCCACTAAGACGTTTACAAGACACAGGTTGTACAGATCATATAAAGGAAAATCTTTGACTGAATTTTAATGGTAACTGTACTGTTTTGCTCAATTGTAACAATTGCTTGATTTTTATCTTGTTTTCTTACCTTTGGATATAATAAAGTTTTTATAGGCTTGTGTTCATTTTTTCTTATTATTTTTTGTTTAATTGTAATCATGGCTTGTTTAACCAAAATAATACCTCATAAATATAGCCTAGGCTGTACCATTTACTAATAATTTTACTCTAGCTTTGTCAAAATTCAGAGTTGTTGTCAATAAGTATTACTACTACAGATTTCTTTTTAATAAATATTCTGGCCCTCAGTTGTACTATGAGTTGGCCTGAAGTAAAGAACACCATATACCAAGCCCAGCACCATAATATTTATTCAAACAACATTATTACTACTACAGATATTTTTAATAAATGTTTTTACCCTTTTTCCATCCTAGTTTATATATATTTATTTTGGCAAAGTTTTTATTTTTGATATTTAAAATCATTCAAGAAAAATTGGAAAAAATCTGTTTCACTAACCAGTCTCAGAATTGAAGTAACATTTAAGGAACAGTGTGATGTGGTGATTAAGAGCACAGAGAATGAAAGTGACAAACCAAATTCAAGCCCTGGCTGGGACATTTTGTGCTTATTACACACAAATGTCCTTGAGAAATGTATGACTTCTCTCTCTTGCTATAGATAAATATCAGGTCAGTTTGCAGCCCTTTACGTCAGCCTATTTCAGGCATTGGGCTAATACTCTGGCTTTGTCAGAATATAGAGTTGTTATCAACAATAATTGGGTCTATGAATTGTTTGCCTCAATATATGACATGGGAAGCAACTTTGCTTTTACTCATCACATTTTTATCTTTCTCATGTTGAATCTGTTTGAATGGACAAAACTTATTTAAAACCTTTGATAAACATTTTAAACTAGGAAGACGCCGTCTGTGTGCATGCAATTACCTTTTTGAGGGTTTTTTTTTTGTTTTGTTTTTTATCATTTAACTTCCAAGAAAGGCAATAAAGCCATAGACAAAAGTGTTACGAGTGTTGGAAAATACTAATGAGAAGAATTAAGACAGAAGATAACGATTGACATTCCATTTAAATTTTTGAAGTTGTAAATTGACTGGAAAGCAAATAGAGAAATGAGAAAGAAGGAACTGTTAGCATAGAACTTACGGTTCCATCTAGCCTTTGCAACTGTAAAATGATGAAACCTTTTTGCCAATCTAGTACTGCACTTAAATTCATAAAGTCTAGGTAACATAGAGGAAAGTTGATCATTACCATGGAAGTATTTATAAAAAAAGACACAGAAACTATATTAGGGTGATGGGAAAAATGATTGAAGCCAAGATGCCAGGTCAGGATCAATAATATTGCAGATTCTTTGGATTTTATCAAGAAACTCCAGATACCAAATACCAAATCCCAGATAAAAGCACCAGAGCAAAATGATATAAAATAAATAATTTTTTTTTTATCATTTCACACACAAGGCAATAAAGCCACAAAGATGTCAGGGGGTTACTGAGTGTGAGAGAATATAAGAAGAAAAAAAACATTAAAGAGAAAGAATAATAACATGAATTAAGATGACAATTAACATTACATTTAAATTTTTGAAGATCAAGGTTAACTAGAAAGCAATAGGCTGGAAAAGCCTTCCACAGAAAAGAAACTGTTAGCATAAAACTTAAGGCTATATCTAACCATTTCAACTGTAAAATGATGAGACCTTGCCACCAATCTAGTAGTAGGCTTAAATTTATAAAATCAAGGTACGAAAATTCATCAGAATAATTACCATGAAAATATTTATAGGAAAAGTACAGGTAAGCTGCGTTATGTCATTGGGAAAGTGACTGAAGCTAAGATGCCAGGTCAGGACTGATAACATTGCAGATACTTTAGATTTTATCAAGAATCCCTAAATACATAGAAGCACCAGACCAAATGTGGCGACAATATTCAATCCCTGTATGAATGATAGACTTATGTGTAAGATTTTGGCACTTTCTGATTATTTGTTTCTTTTGCTCTCATCATGAAAATTAAAACAATTTAAGATAATTTCATTAGTCATCAATTAGCTAACAATAGATGTGATTAAATATACTTTAATATTTTTTTAAAAAAAATTTATTCAGTATTATTATTGTTTAGGTAATAAGCATTAAAACATAGCACAAACAGATATATCGTGGAAAAGGGAATTTTCAACAATATACGCATTTTTTATGTATTTATGGCTACTTTTTAACTTTGATCAAAAACAACATTCTTGTACATGTAGTTATAGATAATATTATACATTAATTACTAATTTTTTTAATTAATAGCTATTTGTGCTCAGTTGTTGACATTAATAGCTATCTGCTGATGTGTTAAAATTTTGGAATAATGCAATAATAAAAATTTAAATTTTATCTCTCTGATGTTGTGATCTGTAAAAACAATTATTTTTTTTTTTTTTTTTCAAAAATGTGTAGGAAGGGTCTATAATTGTTGGAGTTTCAGGCCTTGAATTTATTGATTATGGAAAATTAAAAATAAAATGTAATCTGAGATCTAAAATAATTTGAGGAGAAAATGTATAATGTCGGGAAAAATCATGTTTATTTAAATTTTCTGTATTTCGCAGATGTTTTTATAAATTTATGAATTAAAAATAAAGTTGTAGATGATAAATATTGCTTTATAGTTGATTTGCATATTTTTATAATTTTGTAAATTTTTAATATAGATTTAGTTTCATATTTATTTATAAAATGGTAAATAATAAATCTGTTGGAGTGTATCGGTTAAGGAAAAAGACTTAGATACAACAATCAAATATTATTATTAGAAAAGCTAATACAGACATTGTCCTCCTCTACATAGAATTTGTAGTATGATTTCCAGAGGGTATCTATTACTGAGCACATAACTGGTATCCATTTCTTCAGAACAGGCCTATGGTTCATCCTTTGTCCTTAGAGCAGGTCCCAGGTCCTTGTGAGAAAGATGCTAGTCCCTGTTTCTCTTGATAGCTGTCACATGGTTTTTATTTCCATTGGAGGCAACCTCTTCTTTTTTCTCTTTTTTTTTTTTTTTAACAACCCAGTAAATCATTACAAAATTATAAATAATAAATATAAAAAAAAAAACCATTGATCCTGCCAGTTTATGCAAGCTCTCCCAGAAACTGTAACTAAAGTCCGCCCAGCAGTATAAACCACAGGTGAAGTCTATGAGTTGAGAAGGTATCTGTAATACGGTCTGGTTAGCAGCCCTGACAGACAGGTATACTTGAAAAACAAGTAGTGAGCAGAAAACAAAAAAAATTTATTTTGCAACATAATCTCTTCTTTTCAATGCACTTGATTCAGTGATGAATATTAAACACGTCATTAAATCTGTAGCTGAGTGAGGAAATAAGCATTTATTTTATGCAGCAACTCTTATAACAATCTTTCCATGATGAATATTACATTGAAAATCTCAGATCAAAATTCAGTTAATAATCTGGCACATCAAATTATGCATCAATCTTAAATATTGTGTATGCAAAAGTGTCAACCAGTCAATACAAACGCATGAAAGCACATGTGCATGGAAGAGAGAGAGAGAGAGAGAGAGAGCATGAATAAAGTCTGCATTCGCATGTTCATAAACTTGATTGCAATGATCTACACACTTGAGTGGCTCAACAAAACTTTAGTACTGCTGTCTGTGAAACAACGCAAACATTACAATAGTTGAACTAATGAGATAGTCTAGTCTGGGAACTTGATATCCATGATTGGTCTATGGCTATCATGGCCACAACACAATAGAATAAAATGATAAATAGTAAATATTGCATTGTAGTTCAAATATTTTTCTAAACTTGTAAATATACAATGTAACAATTAAATAATGCATAATATTTTGGTTGTTATTAAAATTCAAAATATAGTGTTTTAAAATAAACATTGTCAAGGAATTTGGGAAATTATACAATAATAGCAATGTCAGGAGATAAACTGTCCTTTTGACACGGCAGTTTTTTTTTTTTTTTTTTTTTTGTTGCAGGTACGAAGATTAAACTTTGCTGAAATTTAATTTCAGTTGACCACCTTGAAGGCGAAAAGAATACAAATGTAATAAGACAAAATTCACAATCTCTTTGGGATTTGGCAGTGGAAATCCTATTATAGTTGAATCTCTCCAAAGTATCAGGTTATATCCTGACCGAACATTTCAAAAAGTTTCTAAAAATGGTCACTGAACACAGTCTTGTAACTTATTACTTTTCAAAAGTAGATATATCTACTCTTAAGTTATTTGATAGAAACTTAAAGAAATCAATCAACTTAAGTTTTTAATTGGAATTCAGTTTTTTTTATGTTTTTTTTTTTCTTTTTTCTTTTTTTTTTCAGATCCTTGACTACATCCATAGACAAAAAAGACAGAAAGGAGTTGATGAAATGTTGAATCGTCTTTATGCACCAATTCTCTGGAGGTCTTTAAAGGTCTTTACCTTTTTGATTTCTTACATTTTATTTTTATTCTTTAACTCTAGCTTAGTGGTTCCCAAACATTATTCATCTGGGCTGAATTCTTGGAATGAAAATTTGCTTGTACCTCACCAAAAATCATGTGATAAAAAGTACATTTAAAAAAAAAAAAAAAATCAGAGTTAAAGGGAAGGTAACCACTGATTCAAAGTTAGAACATTATCATTGATAACTCACTTCTCCAATTTACAGAGCCTAGTTAGTATATTTTTAATAGTTGATATTATGCAAAAATATCACTATGATAAAATTGGTCAATAATTATTTATACTTGGATACATGCATGCAGTTACAAGTAATCCATAATAATATTTTAAATTTTAAAATCATTTATTGTTGCTATATGAATTTTTTGAAACTGTTTGGGAATCACTGCACTAAATATTAGCTAGAAGCAGGGTTGTCATGTTAAACATACAAGTATCCAATTGGATTCCTTTTGAAATCTCAGCATTACTAAATTTTACAGTTGATTTTCTTCTTAATAATCTGAGTGTTATAATGTCTAGTGGCTTCGATTGAGAAGTTAAAAAGTTGATTTTGAATTCCTGTTTTAGCTCGTTACGCTGACTGGACATGTTAGCAAGCATGTTTTGCTAGAACCATTACGACTGAATAGTGAGTTTGATCCTCAATGAGTGCTCCATCTATGCTAGGCTTAGGAAATCATCATTTCTTCTTCGCCTAGCAATGGAGTGAATAGTAGAACAGACAGGGTCATTTACCACAGGAAAAAATGTTACTCGTTATCTGGTTGATTTTTCAGGAAGATGATAATGTTATTGGCCAGGAGAGATGATCCCAACATGTGGCAGCTTTTGGAAAGTTCCTGAAAACTATAGCACAGGTTGACCGAAACCCTATCAGTGAAATTGGGTAGACGGAAACATTTGCAAGCCATCGACAGTTGTTTTAGCACAAAGTCACAAGTCATTGTGACCGAGGGTTTGAGCGTGCTAGCCTTGTTCAGACTGTTGATCATGCCAAATAATGTGCACTCTCTTCGAAACTGTAATTAATGTTGGCTCAGCATAGTTGCAGTATAAACCACAGGTGTACTTGAGCAAGGCATCTGCAACAGAGATTGGCTAGCCACTGTAGTAGACAGGCATACTCGGATATAAGTGACCAGCCAATAACAAATAATGATAACTCCTCATCCTATAAATTCTGACAGAAATTTCAAAGCTAATTGAGAAAAAGCAACAGCTGCCATTACCATAAATGGATGAAGTAATGTTGATATTGACTTTTAATTGGAAATTTGATAAATTTTAACTTTTTTTTTTTTGTATATTTTAATATCAAATTTGCCAATTTTTATCCTTTTTCTAATTTAAATTTTTAGTCTTAACATCAAGCGACCTGAGAAAAAGATTTCGAAAAAAATTTTAAGAACCACTGTGGGCTGATATATTATTATTTTTATTCAACTTTTATCAAACCATTCAAAGCCTGATTTAATCTTGATAGCATTTTTACTCTTCTTTTTTGCAGGCAGCCAACTCTGTTGTTCGTTTGAACTCTGTTTTCCTTTTTGTTGATGTCTTCCCTCTGCAAAATCCTCTTGCTGGTGTTGAGGAAAATAACGACCTTTTGCAAAATCAATTCAACAGTTTTGACGTAAGTTAATACAATTATTATTTGTGGTGAAATGAATTTTGAGGCATAAGTTTGAAGAGGGGATTATTTTATCTTTGTCTGACCCAAGAAAAATCTTTGAATGAAAATGTGTGTAGGCCACCAATTTTCTAATATACTTGAGCCTCTAGAACAATGGTCGGTAAACTGGTCACTGGCACAAACCACTGGGTGCATAAATGGCTGTGGTGATAAGTGGCTGTTGAGTTTCGCTAATGGGCATTTGAATTGACATTGTTAATTCTTTTGTAGTGTTGAAGTTATAAGAACATGTGTATTGCTATTAGGTATTTGAACTTGGGGTAGAAGGTCAAATTTCTATTCCTCTTCTTTTCTATCTCATATCTTTTGGGAATGGTGTTCTCTTAATCCAGTTCATTTCAAACATCCTTCCCTTTTTGATTACTTACATTTTATTTTTATTTTTTAACTCTAGATCAGTAAATCCCAAAGTTTTTTTCCTCTAAGCTGAATTTTTGGAATGAAAATTTGCTTACACCTCATCAAATTTTATGTGATAAAAAATACACTTAACCTTCAGCACGCTGCAGGCGAAAATTGTTGCCGTAGAATTCTCTCCCTTTGCATTCTGTTGCCTCAAGAGGGTTGCTATAAATAAATAAACACTTGTCAACTGTTACTTTCAGTATTTTAAGCTGGAAATAGCCTATTACCGCTTTGGAACTAGGTTAAACTCTCATTTTCTGATGCCATCATGAATTCTTCTATACTCTACATGAGGTGTAAGATCAATTAAACCCACATTAAATTTTTTGTAAACAAAAATGGTCACATCATCCAATGAAACCATTATTCAGTTTTTCTTTGATTTGGACTTTGATGATGATTTTAAAGGCTTTAATCAAGTGGATGTTGATGATGATGTGGTTAGGAGATGATAACCATGCTTATGATGTGGAGGAAAGCGATGATGGCCACTAGGTGCTGAGTGGCTACTATCATCCATGGCAATTACTGGCCCCATTGATGTACCTGCTAGTCTTTCTAATGGTGAATTATTTTGTCTATTTATAAGCAACAAAATTATAATGAAATAACTTTATTTGTCAATGAGACAAATAAATATGCTAGTCAGGTGAAAGAAAGAGCAAACAAATGCTGGTGTCTACTTGTTTGTAAAAATGTAGGACATCACTGTTGAAGAACTGAAAACCTTCTTAGCAGCCATTTTGCTTCTTATTGCACCCCCCCCCCCCAAGAACTCCACAAGGATTCATAAAATTTAAAATATCTTAAATTGTTAATGTATTTGTTTTTTTTATTTTGTTTCAATTTTTTGTTTTCAACGTCAAAACATGCATACAAAATGTAATGCATTACATCAAAATATTGCTCATGTATTCTTTTATTCATATATACAAAAAATAAAATCTATCCACATAATACAAAGAAAGTTATAATAATTTTAAAACAATAGGTGCTTATGTTTTTGCATCAAAAAAATGCAGTCGCAGAGGGAACATTTCTTGAAAGGAATTAGTGGAGTAAATGGTTAAAAAAAAAAAAGAGACGGTTAAATGGAGATAACTGCTGATTCATTTCAGGACATTATCATTGATAACTCTCTCCTCCAATTTGCGGAGCCTAGGTACAGGTAGCAAAATTCAAAATGTAGCTGTGCTTGGGGTTTCAAAAATAACTCAATCTGTCAACCTCATTTTGAAATAATATTGGACAAGCATTTCATCTTTGTCTGACCCAAGAAGAATATTAATGAAATATAGTAAAAATATAATAAAATTGCTTCCATGTTACTAAAACAAGAAGATGTAGCTCTCTCCTTAACAAATTTATCTCCAAATGTTTTTGATTTTACATTGAATAACATCAGATTTTTTCTCTTATTATTTTCCTCATGTGTCATAATTTGTATGTCATAATCAGTAATAAAAAAAAAGGTTCCAATAGGAATGAAGTACTGTTTGCAGTTGTCTTTGTTCATAATTAAAACTTATATTGTCATCAAAGGTTTTAGCTGATGATTGGCACATAAGTTGATATCAGATCAATATTGATTGGTTTGCCATGTAGAAGGGGTATGGTTTTGCAAGACCGAAAAACCCTAACGATCCGTTGTCGTCTTCCAGAGCATCTGAGAGATGTATTTCACAAAATTTAAATTTAATCTGTTACCTCTGAAATTTCTTGATTGTTGGTCATTCCGGATTTTCAATATTGGAAAGAAGTCAAATTAAAGATCTGCTTTTTGAGAAATTAAAGGTTACGGTCAAGGTCAAATTATGTTATTTGACCTTTAAACAAAAAAATAAATAGATCAACTTTTAGATCTATCCAAGTACTTTAAAATGGTATATAATTTAGCTTTGTGGGTGAAAAACTGAGATATTGATGTTTAAACTTTGTGACTATTTTTCAAAATTTACCTTTTTGTCAACCCTTTGGACTCGAGATGTAAAATAGGTAACATTTAGTTTATGTCATGAAGCTTTATAAGTGTATCAAATTTGAAAAAAATCTGTCATGATTAGTTGAGTTGATATGAAGTGACTCAAAGTGGATCTAACACAAGGAAAGGTTGCTGAGTGCTGATCTGGAAACCTGCTAGATTATCCATTTTCTTGGGCCAACAAAGTCCACATCATCATTGGTTGAACTCATTGCTGAGTATTGGGGTACTCATGGACATTTGCTTCTGCCTGAAATGAATCCTATGTTTGATCTAAAGAGACGTCCACAGCCACCGCATGAAAGTATAAAATTATGTACAAAATATCTGGAGTTGAAGCCATAAAATTACGTATAAAATATTTAGATTCCAGCATTAAATAACCCATAGAAATGTTGATATGCCACTAAACAAAATCAACCAATCACTCCTAGGCATGATATACAACAGATAGAAAAGGCATGAAAACACTTTACCAAAATAATTCCTGAAATTAAAAATATGCTTTACCCTGATAGACTGAAAAAAGCCTTAGTTTCTTTTTCATTTGAAATTGAACATCTTAGACTTGATTAATAGAAGTGTTTAGAAAAGTAAATTCAGTTTTCTTTACATAGGTTTCAAGAAATATCTTACTGAAAACTAGTATATAAATCCACCAGAGGACATCCCTTAAATATTTAACCTTTGCCCTATCGTCTGGACATTCAAAAATATTCTTTTTTCACAGCAGGTAAACACTCTTCCTCTTTCGTTGACAGTCACTTTCTTGATAAACTTTTTTAATTTGACGTTTTGATTATTCCTGTTTTCTGCATGTTTCCGTTGATCTTTTTTATATTTTTTATCTTCCATTTGTTTTTCCATTTTGGGCTGTTGGGTTAATAATAAATAAATTTCACTTAGTTACTACTGATTTTACAAGCACATGATAATAATATGCAGGAGAGAAAACAAAAACAAAAACTTGGAGAATTGAATTACTAAAGGGAATTAACTGAAACTGAGATATCCAAAAAAGGGCATGGCTCATGGAATTAGAACAATCCCTTTGGGCTAAAATAAAGGGTTCATTTCAAAATTCTTATGTACACCCTTGTGCAAATTAATTGAAACAACTACTTTAGTTTCCTTTCTTTCACCATACGGTCAGTTTTAGACACACTGGAGTGGCAGGGTGTAATCGATTTCTATTTTTTCTCAGATTAGGTCATTTGCAGTGGTGTTCATTATCTATTTTCGGGGTGTATGATGAAATTTGTTTGGCCTTGAAAAATATTGCATCCTCCATCAGATTTTTATCATGCCCAGACACTATTGTCTTGAGTGTTGATTAGTTGTCCTATGGCCATTGTCTGTGATGGATGTTACTCCAAGAAAGCATATGAAAATGGTAATGCTGCATGAACATAATGACAAGCCTTACCAGTGAGCAAATCAAAGTACTATAGACTGCCCAGAAACTCTCCTGATTTAAATCCAATCAAGAATCTGTGGTCAATCTGCAAGGAACGACTTTGTGGAATGGATATATGAAGTACTAACATAAGCACTGGGTCATGTTTCATTGGAAAAATATTAAAAAAGTAAATAACAGAATTATTCGTTTTGTTTCAATTAATTTGCACAAGGTGTATATCACCTGAAGAAGGCTGGAGTGTACAATGGCCAAAACATTGTGAATATGGCAATAGAGATTCAGACAACAGTCTGAATGTTGTAACTCGTGTAAATAGTTAGAATACTTCGTCTAAGAAATATAGACAGATCTTGTTAGGTAGGTTACTTGTTGCTTCCCTGTTGTCACTTTTTGTCTTCAATATGTCCTGTCAGTGTCAGATTCTTCAAGCTATTTTTCTTCGCTTCATCTTACGTCCCAGAAGTTTTGAAATATCTCTTTCTGATTCTAAATATAAGTCTCCTTTTTATCCCCATTTTCCTTAAAACTTCCTTATTGTTCATATGTCATAACCATGGTATTCTCAGCTTCCTTCTCTAGAACCATGTCTCTGTTGCCTCAAGTCTTCTCTTTATTTGTAAGGAAACTGTCCAGAAGTCACAAAGAAAGAAAAAAATAGGGCAAAATTATCCGAGACTATATATAATGTAAATCCAAAGCAAAGCAACTATAAGACCATTATAAACTAAAAGGTTCATAAAGTGGGGATTGTGTTTACATGCAAAAGGGATACAGTCAAGTTGGTATAACCTTCTGAGTTCAAGACCAGAAAAAACATGTCAGGATAAGAACAAAAATTTTCCGTTTTTATTGGTTAGGAAAAAATCCCAATATGCATTTCTAAATTTGGGGTAACAGTCATTCTAGTTGATTGTAACCATCAAGGTTCTCTAGCCTTGGTTGGCAACCAGTCTAGAAGTAAAACAACACTTTGTAATTTCAAATCCTAGAAAAAAACAATGGGGAATCACTCCACTGTCTTTACCGAGACCTGGAAGCTGTGGAGAGCCATGAACATTCTAATCTTAAAGGATTAGGAGAAAGATCTAGTATTAAATATATTGATATAGTATCGAATAGAGACAAGTTTGGTATTTCATCACAATTGACTTTTGTTATTGTTTAAGATTGCTGTCCGTTAAATTTAACGTAAAAATTTATTTCCAACAGAATCTACTCATGGATTCCTGTCCCTCAATCCGAAGTCGGACCATTTTGGGTGTTTGTCAGATTCTTTCAGCATACTGGCAAATGATTCCAAAAGAAGTCATAAAAACTTATATCACTACATTGATTGAAGATCTTGCTTGGGATGGAGCAGCAGCTGAAGTCAGAGAATCTGTGTTGAAGGTAAATCTGACTTTTTTTTTTTTTTTTTTTTTTTTTTTTTTTTTTTTGCCAACCATCAATTATAAAATTGTGCCTATGTTCTTTGGAGAGATCTTAAAGAAAAAAAAACCTCATATTTAGCATAAAACTAAGTTTGCTTTTCTTCGCAATAACACTATAGCCTTCTGAGAGTCTTGCTGCAGAATAATGGTTAGTTATCTAGTCTTTTCTATTACTACTGTATAGAATCTAATCCTCTTTGGGGGCTCTACTTCAGGCATTATGCCAAACGATGCTAAGCTTAGTAAATTCTTGTAAAGATTTAAACTGAGTTTTACCACAAGACTCCTTTTTATTCCAATTAAGTTTTCTATGATGCTTAATCATCCTGGGTATGATGATAAACTACATCCAGCAGCAAAACCTCTGATCGAGAGATTTTGAGGAGTGTGGAACCACCTCTTGATTGCTGTAATTCCCAGGTCCTTCCTTACCCAGATTGGTAGCACCTGCTAGAGTTCCAACTAAGGGCAAATATTGAACTCCCAAACTGGGGTCAAAGCATGAAAATATAAAAATGCATTAGAAAAAAAAAAAAAAAAAAAAAAAAAAATTTATCATTGATACATTTTCATAGTAAAAAAAAAAAAAATAAAAAATAAATAAAGGATTACCATCAATACAATATGGGGGGGTCAAAATCTTACAAGAAATTTAAAATTTTGGCATTCAATGACCCATAAGGTGTTGATATGCCATTAAACAAACCATGTCATGATGCTTGAACATATTTTGTAATAACTAGTATTTTTTTTTTTTTTTTTTTACAATTTATTAAGCTAAGCTTAGTTTGGCACAACATGCTCCTTTTTAACTGCCATTATTGTCATCTCATAAGTATGGGGCACATAGGTGGGTTGAACTTACTATTCAGATAATAATGATCAACCAGATTAGCTCTCTAACCATTACTCCACTCCTGTGTATGCCTGTATTTTCCTTATTGACTTGCAATGATACCTGCCATAATGTGGGCCAAGGCAAGGACTATTCCATTAGATATTTCAAAGGTCTTTGACAAGGTATGGCTCTCTGGAATCAGTGTAAGAATCTCAATTATTAATTACTTCCTAATGGGTATGTCCCTGAAGGTAGTGGTTAGTCCTCCAAGGCTCAAGTGATCAAGGCAGGCCTCTCCCAGAGAATGCTTCTTGATCAAACTCTCTTTCTATTTTACATAAATATCTGCCAAAGAGTATACACAGAAATTTTTTGTGACTATCTGTGATGATAATACAGTGATATATGGATGTATCTCAGAGACTAGAGCCTGTCAGCTGATCTTTGACCTAGCTCTAATAGGAGAAAAAAATGGCTGGTCATCTTAAAAATCAAACAAGTAGCATTCTGTCATCACTGAGCCAACCCTGAATCTTAACCCCTCATGATGAACAGGCGTTCTTGCAGGGTGGCGCTTGAGCTCAAACCAAACCTTGATTGGAGCTCGTAAATATGATCCATCGCTAAAGATACTGTGAAAATGGTCGGTTCTCGGTGCAGCTTCAGTAAGCATATCCGTACGTGTTGTAGCCCAATGATTCTCCAGGCAGTTATGGGGGATACATAGTTGCGTTATAAATTGTCTTGATAGATGTGTATATGCTGCTCAAATAGCTTTTGAAACTTATTTTAAAATTTGATTTATTTCTTCTTGCAGGGAATTGTGCTCCTTTTTAACTGCCATTATTGTCATCTCATTTTGCAACCAATTCTGCCACAATTACAAAACCTGTTTCATGACACATCTGAGAAAGTTCGCATTGCCATGGTCAATCTCTTAATTAAGGTAAAAGGAATACGCAAAATTAAGGTGAGTATTTACCTTGGCTCCTTCTCAAGCTTATGCTAGCAAAAAAATAACCCAAAAAGAAAAGGCTCTCAGCATCTTGAATCTCTCACTTTGAACAATTTCTATTTATCCTTTAAAAATGGAGCAACTGTGGGTTAATTATTAAGACTTGTTTCATTAAATCTTCCACCCCAAATTCTTATAATTGAAAAATATATTCTGGCTTTCAATAATGTGCAAAAAGTTGATATGCTACAAAACAAAAAAAAAAATAATAATTAAGTCTATTAATTGCTAAACTGGAAGTTCTCTGTGGCTGAACGGTCATAGCATGCAAGGCTTAATGATGGTTCTGTATAGGATACTGGTTTGTTTCCTGTTGGAGGACACACATTTTCTAAGAAATTTCTTGAACATTCAGGCTGGTAAATGTAATTAATAATGTTTAATTAAAAGAACAGAGCATTTACTCAAATAAGTGTATCCATAAAAAAATACCGTATAAACAGAAAATATATTAAATATTTGCTGGATTTAATCCATTTTCTAAGAATTTGAATGAAACCTGTCGTGTAATTTATTGGGGTTGTTGTAACGTCTTCCTTTAATGTAGTTCTTATCATTCACCCCTTAGCCACCTTTATCTAGAAACGAGGGACGTTAAATTTGAGCAACATCCAGCCCGACACACTGGGGTTAAAATAGGAAACTAAAATGATACATATGACACACTCATATCCTCTCTCCCACCTCACTTCCTCACTTTCGTTAACTTTGCGTATACTTGATGAGGTCCGTAAAAAAATGTGTGAATTTCTTTTTCATTTTTCATTTCAGCTTTTGGAAGTAAAAGTCTGATGATCAGAACCCTGTTAAAGGGTTATGGTGAAATAACAATACATGGAATCTTAACGTGGTCTGTCTTTTATTCAAACAAAATATATATATTTCACCATAACCTATTTCACAAAAAAAATATATCTATATATATATATATATATATATATATATATATAGATATATATGTATATATATATTGTTTGAATAAAAGGCAGACCACGTTAAGATTCCATGTAATAAGCTATTTCACCATAACCCCTTTAACAGGGTTCTAGATCATCAGACTTTGAAAGCATTGAATCAAGTTTAGATTTCTCATCTGATAGGGAAGATGCATTTACTAAACAAGTCACAATTTTTGATAGCAAATGCAGCTACAACATTTTGGGCTCCATTTAAAGTGCTGAAATAATTTAAAAAATCATCATGTAATTCTTTTATGTAATTCTTTTTTTTTTTTTTTTTTTTTTTTGTGGGGGATGTGGATTTTTCTGAATGTATATGTGTGTGTGTGTACTACTACTTCATTATCATCATCATCATAAGTAGAAGAGGAAGAATCCTCATTCTATGAACATTTCTTTTAATAATAATAATTGATAAATAATTCAGCAGGCAGATTTGTTTTATTTACAGTAACTGGATTTTTGACATTTACTTTACTCGGTTTCTGTTGTTTGATACTGTGTATCTAAAAAATGGCACTTTTATTATGGTTGTCATGGCATCTAATATAAAAGTGTAGTATCTGTTCTTATAAATTTAATTTGATTCTTTATATATTTTTTTTCTCACTGAAATCAAATAGTGTCTTTTCTCCTCTTTCTACATGATCAAAAAAAGAATAGGCCATTACTTATGAGGTATTGGCAGGGCGTAACGGTCGTACAAACTAACGATGGTAGGGACAAACAATTATAATAGAATAATAATATGACACAGACATTTTTGGGTAGACATCCATGTTTATTTTTAAACAGTGAAATTAATATCTAGATCATTGAAAGTCTTAGGTACATTTTCTTTAATAAGACTTTTGATGATCTAGGTTAGTAGACATTAATTTCACTGTTTATAATTCATATTTATGATCGTTTATTTGCAATATTTTGTTACACTCAAATATTTAATGATGCAATAGAGGTATTTCTTTGGATATTTTATTGTCATAGAACTTGCCATGAGCTTTTTCAATCATTTACTTAAGAATTGAGATTCATCAGAAAATTAAAACCATGAAATTTTTACAGGTATTTCTTGTATGTTTATATTTTATTAAAATCTAATTTAAGATCATATTTGTTTTAGAGTAGCTCTACCTCTTCAGCACTCTACTAGATGGCCTGGCTCCTAGCTTTAAATAGTCTACGATTAAGGACTTCAACAGTTGATTAATAAGTTGATACTAACCTGATTAATATTTGAACTGATCTTACTTACTTTGGCTATACAGCATTTGACCCACCTCTATTTCTTGTAAGTTGTCTTGTTAATTGTTTTGTAACTTTTTTTTTGTATGTATCCATTAGCACCGGATACTGGTGCTGAATAAATATATTAAGCACTCATTCTTCTCTGTGTATTATTCACCTCGACAATGCAACAATATTCAAGTAAAAAAAACAAAAAAATAGTTAAAATAAAGTTTTACTAATTGCTTCAAAAATTAAAGTTCTGCATTCATTTAGAAAATGGGCCCTACTGCAATTAATTGGTTAGTCAACCTCACTTTTATTATCGCTTTTCACAATTTATTTTTTTACCTGTTTTACTTAAAAATTTAAATCCATGCCCTATGTATATTTTTTTTTTTGATCTTAACTTTTAAGTTTTGTTTTCTAAAACCATCTTGTAATGATACTTTTTTTTTTTTTTTTAGTATTGGTCTATTGTGTCTGTCGAACATTTGCTTGTACGTCTTGCAATTGATACACAACCAGTGGCCCGCCGAATTATGCAGATTGTATTCAGCAGTTTTCTCCCCTTGGATAAATCAGCTGAAGTTCAGGTGACTCGGATCATTTGTCTGATTGAAACTAATCCAAAAGCATCTCGAATTTTCTTCCAACACGCCCCTAAGCATATGTCTCTTGAGCAAGTGGGTGAGTAAATCCATGTCTGTGAATAATATGATTTTGTATAATTTTTTAGTCTTAAATTGCTGAGAAGAGATGCAGGATTCTACATACTGACAATTCAGTGAATCTCTTAATTTTCTAAAATCATGACACCGGTAATATTTGGCTTCATATTAAGGAGTTGGGAGAGTAATTATATTTTACCAAAAAGGATATAAAAATAAATGCAGGTTAAATTCATTTAAATACAAATTTGAGCTGATCACATCACAGGAAAATCTGACATTGCTTGTAGCAGGTCCAGTTGGTATCCTTGAATGTTTCCCAAGCCAGGATGAGTGTTGGGTTCATTACTTTGAGTCAATATCGCAGTGATGGTCACATCATGTCTGCTGTTGACGTTTTTGACCAATGGATTAAACAGTCTTCTTTGAACAGACATGTCAGTTTACCTGGGAAGAAACAATGCAGTTATTAATAAGAAGAGTTGAAATGAATGTGTACAAGATTTTACAACTCTAGCATCACTCCTTCATAGTCAGTCTGTGACATTTTCAGCCTACGCTTATGCTCTTTATTGGAAATGTAATCACTTTCATTTGCCACCCAACAGAAAGGCATCTTTTTTATTCCCTGATTAAAGAAATCTGTTTTTCTTTGTTTCTTCCACTTAGGGACGTTTCCTCTTGCTGATGTAGATTTTGTTCTTGTGAAATTAATTCTTTTTCATATAATATTAGAATATTGGAAAAACATGTAAAAGTAAAAACAATTTTCAAATTTTCCTATACATACACACATAATAATAATACAACTAAAAAAATGTTAAAATGTTTTTAGGTCCATTGAACTGTTATTGAACGAACACACACACACACACACATATATATATATATATATATATATATATATATATATATATATATATATATATATATAGGCTCCTGAAAAATGAAAAATATAGGCTCCTATATATTATATAGGCTCCTGAAAATTAATTTTGGTTGAGCTCTCTTGGGAGGAAGTGTGGGTTTGTAAACAGTGACTATTATGGCTGATATAGCGAGACTCTTCGCAAAAGTGAATTGAGTCCTGTCAGTCACTGTGTGTTTATCTAAAATTAAATACGCTAAAATTGCCTTCATCCCTGCCATGTGATGCCAATTCAGTCGAGTTTTGATCCAAGCTAGAGGCAACCAGACATTTAGCCACACTGAAGAGCTGTGAAACAGCAAAACAGTCTGTGGATGACATATATATATATATATACTGTCTCCAATCCCTTGAAACATTACTATCACATCATACCATATAAACCCATTATTAAATTGAACTACCCTCTCACCCAGCACATTGAATATTAAACTAAACATCACCATATATATTAACCAATAAGGATTACAAATTTCTACCTGTTACATATACACAGTCACCAAAAACAAACAAATAACCAGCTTTAAATATAACAAATAAAGCCCTATTATTTTATTTTTTTTTTTTTTTAAATTTAAAAAAAATTTAAAAATAAATATAAATAATAATAATCTTTACCTATCATAATTTTACACAAACCCCACCACACGCATATACATACATGCGAGGAAATATTTTCCAGCTGGAAAATACATATGACATGTACACATCAACAAGACATTTCTGTCACACTTCCAATGTTTAGATTTCAACATTTCAACATACAAATGCGTATGTATAGATATAACACCACCCGTATACATACATGTGTCATAGCCGAAACTGCCCACATATGTTTATATATGTATGAGTCCCGACGGACGGCCAAGTGTGTATATGTGTCTGCATACATCGATGTTTTGCGTTAATACGATGAATGACAAAACGACGAAATTTCCCCACCACTTCCACAATAACACCAATACACGCAATCTACATAAACCCAAATTTTTAAAACATTAATCAGTTTGTCTGACGATCGCTAAAGCGTGAAACCCAGGGTCACAAACTCACATCTATCCAACCAAATATATATATATATATATATATATATATATATATATATATATATATATATAGTGTATCAAAAATACATTTACAAACTTTGCAGGTAAGTTCCTCATACCAAATTAAGGACAAAAGTCCATCACAACTGATTTTGAGCCATGCTCCACTTAGGTATTTCTAAAATTCTGGTAATGTAATACTTAATTCTTACATATTCAAAATTTTACTGCAATTCATGTAAAGGGACCTTAAAAGGCCATTAACTTGGTCTCTAAACAAACCTCCAAAGAACATGGCATCCATGAAAGGAAAATTAAAAAAAACAAAAAGACAGTTAAATATATATAGTTTCAAAACATATAATAGAGAACTGAAAGGCAGAAATATAAAATATTTGAATGAAAACTTATTCTCTAATATACTTTCATCATTTTGATCATGAATTAATAATGCAAAATGAAATTTGAGCTCACTAGAAAACAATTCACTGTTAATAACTCGTTCTCAAATTGCCCTCTTATTTTGTTGGTATAGTAAGTCGAAGGGTGCACATCCTATGCATGCTTCACCAAAATATTACCATGTCCCACCGGTGGGAATCATTGATATAAACTATGTCCAAAAGGCCATTGTTGTACACACAGCAACTCATAAATGTTCAAAATGTCCTCTGCTTGCTTCTACACAGGGCTCATTGATTGGTGGACCATTTCAAATACTCCCACACGGTGTCAGATAATTTCGCAGACCCCCATGAGATGTTGATGAAGAGTCTCTGCATTAGTAATGTCTGCTGCATAAGCCAATTATTTTAGGTGGCTCCACAGATAAAAATACAAAGCTTGGACGGTCACCTATTTGGCTTTACTGATAGTGACGTGGATTTGTATGTTGATTCATTACTCTGTAATGTTAGCTATCTACCTAATTACTTGATGCCAATAAAAAAAATATGTTTAGTTTTTTAATTTTCTATAGAATTGAAACAAATTAAAATATTTACATCCAAGTCTGTTAGATTCAAGCTGGGAGCTGTTCCAATGAAACTTTAAAATTGGTTTTGTATTTTTCAGTCTCATTTATTGTTTTGCTTTGTGGCTGTATCCTGCGATGTATAAGAAATGAAAAAGTGGCAAGTGATGAGTCTTTCCAAGAAAGTGATAATCATAAGGTGGGTTGTTTTTTTTTTAATTCTTTAGTTAATACTTAGGTTCTGCTTTTTCATAAAAGATCCTTTTATTATTGTTTTCAAAATTACAAATGATGCATCACAATTATAGATTGAGTCTTTAATTTAAACTTCTTGGAACTGGCCAACAAGATCTCACAAAACTTTATTTGATCTGAATCAGTTAATAAGATATCTTATTGATATCTTACATTGACTGGTTCTACAATAATATTGTGGTGATAAAGGAATAAATAACAAGAAGATATCTAAAAATAGACAGATAATAAAAATTGCCAGTCAAACAAAGCCATAGTTCGACCAACCAATCAAAAAGATTTCACAGCCAGGATATGAGTCCACAAGCCAGCGAGAAGTGAGGAGCCTTTACAAAGTGGATCTATAGATGTGTATATAAACAGATGAAAAATCAAAACCAGAGTTGATAAATTAACTTTTTCTCATTTTTTGATGCTGCAGTCATTGTAACCTACCTAGAAACGAAATACATTTGCACAATTAACTGACGACTTCAGTCCTACTACATTTAATTTTTTCCACCCTTTTAAGTCTGCTGCTACAATTGAAAACAAACTCACATTCCTTCATTTATGTGGTCAGGTGGTGCTTACTATATTTAGATACATACATATACATCTTAAAACTGAAATTCAAAAATACAAGGAGGTCCTCCAAAATACGATGAGCACAACAGAACATGCAACTACTGGATGCCATCTCTACCACTTCAATAGTACAACACTACATTACTTTAAAAAAAACTCTGCAATTTATACAATGGAAAGATTGTACTACCCAATGATAAATGTAACTTACTAAATTTGTCCGGTCACAAACTCACCAACAACCAAATATACATGTACATGATATCCTTAAAGTTGAACTTCACCCCCTCAGTTGCTAATTTCATAAATTCAAGAAATAAGGGTTCAAGAATGGAGGCGAAACTGAGACAAACTCTATAGAGAGCATCTGCCCTTGTAAGGGGACATTTGTGTAAAGAGTAACAATATCAAAGGGTGGGGTGATCTTCAGATCCATTTATTTATTCTATGGTACCAAATCATTATTCAGATATATATATATATATATATATATATATATATATATATATGTGTGTGTGTTCTCCATACTAGCTTCAGGCGAGTTGCCCTGGATAGAAATAACTGGAGATATTTGTGCCAGAGTGGTATCAGAAATCTTGAAATCCATCATATTGATGGGCTGAGAGACGAAAGGCAACGGTGAAAAGCATCAGCAAATATTTCTGTTGTTATATCCCGAGATCCTTGCTGTTGCACAGTATGTGGACTTGTATGCAGGTCACTACTAGCAGGACTGAAGCGTCACATATGACACAATCCTAAAAACTGAATGAGGTTATCAGATCCTCATACGTCAAAATCAACGGGAGAGTCTATCTTCATCTTCATATATAACATTGAAAAAAGTGTCATTTAATTTTCCTGCTTCAGTTATGAACTAAAGTTCCACATATTTTTACAAGGTGAATAATATTCCTGCCTATTGCTAATTAATGCAATAAAACCACACCCTATAAACACCATACTGACATTTTTAAAATGGCTGCCAAAATAAAGGAATGTTGTGCAGATATTTCTGAGAAACTTTGGTGTTTTGACAAGATGTGAGTTTTTTTTGTTTTTTTTTTTCTTTGCATCAAATTGAATGCTGACAAAGATGGTCAATGTAATAATTCCCTTGGAATAGCTGACAATATACTCTTGGGTGACATAATGAGTATGTGTGGGAGAGTTCATGATAAAGGTGGGTTAGAATCAGAAAATGTAATAAATAAGATTGGGTGTAATGAACTAGCCGGGTGGGAAAAACAAAATGTAATAAACAGGGTGCGGGTGGTTAATAAATGTTGGTGAGTGGGAAAATGAGAAAACCTAATAAATGGTGTGTGATTGGCTTTCAATACCAGCATGAGCGACAGAGTAGTCAGTGACAATGTCAAATGCATATGTGAACGCGAAGATGATGCAAGCAATGAATATCCTGGAATGAGTGATGAGATATTGCATCAATATGACAACACACATTGAATTTGATTGGAAACCATTTTACACTGAAATTTTGGCAAAGCTGGACCTTCATGCCTGCAAAAAAAACAGTGTTTCAAAATGACACTTTCCCTTGACACCGCTATTATTTTAACTATCTTCACTCCTTGGTGATATTTGTTTTTAAGAAGCAATGTTTAGAATTGGAATAAAGTCTAAACATGAAAGTGAATTTATACATTTTTTCATTTTTGAGAATTGACAACAAAAATAATAAACACTATTAGATTTTTTATTGGAATGGTTGGCAAAACCTCAGGTAATTGCCAATCAATTTGAACTTTATAAAATGGTAAGTAATAAAAAATTTTCCTTATAATTGGTTCACATATTTTAATAATTTAGTAAATAAATTTATGAATAAAAAATTGTTTTCATATTTATTTTTTTAATAATTTCTAAATAATACTAATTACATTGTATTAGTTTTAATACAATTCTATTATTTTTTTTTTTTAGAATATTTGTAAATAAACAATCTAATAGATAAATTGTGTTTAATATTATTATTGTAACTTCTCTAGAACAAAAAAATAAATGTATAAATTTACTTACATCATATGTTTAGATTTTATTTCAATTCTAATGCCCTGTTGGCTGGGACTTCAGAATACACTGACTGCACCTCTGCAGAGTGCAGAGTGGTAAGATTCCCCCCCGCCCCCATGAGGCATCCTGGGCATGGCGATAAACTACATCCAGCAGCAAGGCCTCTGATCAGGAGCATGAAACCACTGGTGTTCCCAGGTTCACCCTGACCCAGGGTGGTAGCACCTGTTAGGGTCACAGCTATGGGCAAATAGTTAACCCTTAAACTAGGATCAAAGCACTATAAAGGTGTAAAAATAACTTTTACTATCAGCAATACATTTTGGGTGTGGGGAATTACCAGCAGTAAAAATCTTAAATAGGCCATTGCAGTTGATATGCTGTAAAACAAACAAAACCAAACCATTACAATTCTAATACTCACTTTAAAACAATAAGCTGAGGAGTGGAGGTAGTTAAAATGATAGCAGTGTCAAGGGAAAAACTGTCATTTTGATTTTTTTTTTGTTTTTCCCCCCTCAGATATGTAGGTTCAAGTTTGCCAAGAAAATCCCTATCTTAAGTGTTTAATTAATTGTTTCTAATTATTATCTAGGATTGTTGTATTAATATTTTAAAATGCTTTTTCTTTTGCATAAAGAAGCAGGACTTCTGACATAATTTTCATATTTTAACATGTTGTTGCATGAAATAATGTTTCTGTATTAAAAAGAAAAGATATTTGTCTTTTCCATTTTAGGAACAACAGACTCTTGTTTCTTTTCTATATCATACTTTTATATGCAACCTTTTATTACTACATTTACTTGGAATTATAAACCTAAATTCAAGAAAGTAAAGAACAAAAACATTGATGTATTTGTGATGAGTATGCATTATTTTGTAAGTCGATAATGTTAAATTAGCAGCTGAGCTCATAAATGATCTACAATCTGTTATTAACTGGGACAAGAAATGGTGTGTTAATTTTAATGCCACCAAAACAGAGAACTACACTCTTTTAATCATCTGAGAGAATTTTTTTTATCTTCTATTAAATATGGCTGATGCTAACCTCCAGAAAAGTGACTTCTTGGGTGTTGTAACCTAGGGAAAATTACTGAATGAAATAATCACACAAAGGTTATTAATGAACGATAATACTTAGGACAAGAACAACACATATAAGATTCGCCAGAGGCACGTAGAAGTAGTCAACTGCTAGAAGTGAGTCAAGTGAATTCCACAATGAATCTCCAACTGTAGACCAACATAACAGTATTTACTACTCTATTTATATGAATGGGGACATACCCATTATCATCCATAGGTATGCTACAATACTGGGCTAAACCTTTTCTACTAACATGAAGTAGAAAGAGTATATTGAATCAATTGCTAGGTCTACTGTTAAGAAAGTTGCATCATTGTGTTGTGTTAGACAATTTTTCTTACCAGAATCTGTCTTATACATTTATAAGTCTACCATTCATCATTGCTTTGAATATTGCTGTCATTTCTGGTCTGGTGCTTCTGCTATGTATTTATAGATTCTTGATGAAATCCAAAGAAGAATCTGCAATGTTATTGGTCTGGATCTGGCATCTTGGCTTCAGTCACTTTCCCATCATTGTAACATAGCTTCCCTGTACCATTTCTATTACAGTTAAAATGTAAAAGAAGGAGACCTAACTGCCAATCTTGTACTGCACTTAAATTCGTAAAGTCAAGGTACCAAAGTGGAAAACTCATCAAGACAATTACCATGAAAATATTTATAGAAAAGTCACAGGGAGGCTACATTACAGTTGTGGGAAAGTGTTTTTTAATTTGAAATTAAAACCACAGATATTTCTTTATGTTGTTGATGCTTATTATAAGAGTGTGTCTGCGTATAATCAACATGAGATTATAATGTTTGGGTGGAGGGTCTTGTTTTCATTGCTATGGGTGGTGGAGGAGGTCAGTTAAATAAAATCGGTTGATATTTTGTAGTTATTTTAACAAAAACGGTTTTTCTTTCAATTCTTTTTTGTCATAGGATGAGTCTTTGTATCAAGAACAGGAAGGTGAAAATATTTCCATGAGTTTAGAGATGAACATTATCCATGGCTTCCTGGATGCCATAACAATTTTATGGACTGTTGTTGAACCTGAACTGACAAAGGTAAGCTTCATCAAACTCATATTCTATTTTAAATATTTGACATTATTTAAATACACTCTCCCCCAAACTACTTTGTGTCTTATATAAAGTTGAAGCCTCTTGTAGTCTAATTTTATCCCCCACACGCACTACCATAGGCTATAATTTTAATTTGGATGATCACTTCAACCTTGCCTGTGTCTATAATAATATTGTTTATTCAAATGACATCATAATCATCACCACCACTTCTGGTATTGTCATAAGAAAGTACAAATGACATTTGTCAGTATCAGCTGATCCAAAATGCCTAAATATGCCTCAACAAACTTTTATCATTAATTTGCTGGAAAATATAGCAGAAAGCAGCATAACTAAAATGAAATACCAATAATGGTTAAACACTAGCCTGGAAAACATAACGTGTCTGTAGATGAGTGTCTGTCATATGAAGTGGCCAAAAAGATGACAGGTGAAAGGAAGTGTAAGATTACAGTGTGATTTCTTGCTTTATGTTCAACTGTCCTGCTTAGTTGCTTTTTATATACAGTGACGTTTTCTGTTCAAATGAAAGTGCTTTTGTAATGTAACTGATAACTTGCTTTTTATATAGAGTAAGGTCTTCTACTTTTGTAATGTACTGATATCTTGCTTTTTATATATACTGAGGTTTTCTGCTATAGCTAAAGTGATTTTGTACTGATAGCTCATGTTAAACATTATCTGCTCAAATATACTAAAAACTTTCTTTCTGAATATGTCCTGCTGAAGTGGAAATGCATCTAATATACCTGTGAATCTTTTACACCATCAAAATCCACTAATTCTATTCAGAAATTAAAGAGAGCATAAAAGATTAATAAAGTAGCCATGTTGCTTGGCATTGTCTTTGTTAAAGTAGCTGTCATAATAACTTCATTTCTTTAGTGTATTTTATTTGCTCCTGTTTATTTTTAACATATACTATTAGTATTTCTATAGTTTAGATTAGCGGTTCTCAACCTGTTCTACTTAGCACACCTTTTTTCACCATCAGTCAGAATGTCACCCCCCCTTCCAGTATCATCTGATTGAAAAGGTACATTCCAAATAATATGCATATCATAGTGAAAATCTTCGTTCTTTTCCATATTAGTACATTTACATGGATTATTTTTATAGAAGAGTTTTCCAAATTTAATAGCAATAGAAAATGTTGATGGATTTTTAGACTTGAATCTGTTTACAGTAATTTGTTTTAATTCATAGCTGATTATTAAATAAACTAAAGCATATTTCAGTAAACAAAATGTTCAATAGAATGGTAGGGGATTGTAATTTAATAAAGAAAATTCTGTAAATAAAAAAGATTTTTCCCTCCAACTCTTTAAACCATGAAATTTCCCTTTGGGGTCAATTCCTCCCTGGCTGCGAAACCCCGGTATAGAGAAATACATAGGCACATTCTCCAACAGGACCCTGTATTAACCTGCAGGTCAGGCCTGACAATTATGGCGCCACTTTTTATTAAAAGCCACCAGTCACTGACATCTGTAGGATAGCATGTATGTAAGCTTCCTCTTTCAAGTTTGAGAAAAGCTTGATGATGACATTAATAAGTTTAAAGCTTATTGATAAAACAAAGGATTCATTTTATATAAATATTTTTTACCATAATCTCCTTCTTTAAGCCAGCACCTCTCCATCAATCAAACATTAAACTGAAAAATTCAGAGCAAAATTCGGTTAATAAATCTTATCAAACTACAGACTTATTGATCCCATCTTACAGATTAGCGAACAATTGTTTTTGATGAATCATAATTGATAAGCCTGCATTTTTTAAATTAAAATGGCATACTGTTATATACTCATGTATAGAGCGAGATTTTATACAATTGAAATATGGGGTGGCATTATACACAGGTAATTGTTTTTGAAGAGGTCATGCATTTTCATTAACTAGTTGCACTATACACATATAAATATTTTCTGGAAGGGTTAAAATTCATACAAAAAGATCCAGGGGGTCACACTATACATGATGTCTGTTTGTATATAAGTATATACGGTACAGATTGCGTGTGTCCTGTAATGGTTATGAGTCAGATTGGTGAGCCAGGTTCAAATTCCAACTGAGTCAGTTGCCTTCACTCTATCCTTGGAGAATAACATGAATAAATCTATTTCTTCTACCCCTTCCCACTACCCTCCCTTTAATAGGGCAGACTGGGTTTTTTTAGCCTTGGGTAACAACCAGCTTATGCAACAAAAGACAGGAAGTTGTAGAGAGCCATAATCATTCATGCCCCAGCACATACAGGATGTTGAATTCTGTATGACATTTCTTCTTAGTCATGCTTTATTTAAATCAGACATGACTAATCATACCTGTGCACATTTTACAGTTTTCTGATTTTAATTTTCTGATGGATACAAATTCTTAATCTATTGCAATTTTTGCAATGATAAAATAACTGTGGAAATTCCCCTATTGCATCATCAATTTTTAACAAAATATTGCAATAACAATCATAAGTATTAATGCAGGTAATTTTTTTAAAGAAGTAAGAGGGTACAAATAAAAATGTTCAGTATTGACAAGATTTTTTCATTTTGCCAAATCAGACATTAAACACAGGAGAAAATTATCTCTTCCATGTTCTCTTTCTTTTTCTCACTGAAAGCGAACATCATCTTTTCCGTCTTTTCTCACAGTCAAAACTGAATTGTTTCTTATTTATGATTCGCACCATCTTAACATAACTTTGTGCCTTTTCTATAAATACTTTCATGGTAATTGTTCTCTTTGGTACCTCAGTTTTATGAATTTAAGCAATGTACTAGATTGGCAGCTGGTTTCATTATTGTACAGTTGAAATAGCTAGATGTAACCGTAAGTTCTATGTTAACACTTTCTTCTTTCACACTTCTCACTTGTGGAACTTCCTTCTGGAACTCTCTACTGGCCTCTTGCTTTCCAGGTGACTTGATCTTCAAAAATTGAATGCAATATGAATCATTATCTTTTGTTTTAATTCCTGTTCTTTTATTGTCCTCTCCTTAATTTTTCTCATTTTTTTTTATTGTCCTCTCTCCTTAGTTTTTTTAATATTCTCTAACATTCAGTATCCCTTGTATCTTAGTGGCTTTATTGCCTTTGATCTTCAAAAATTTAAATGCAATGTCAATCGTTATCTTCTGTCTTCTTAATTCTTGTTCTTTTATTGTTCTCTCTCTTTAATGTTTTTCTTTTTCTCGTGTTCTTTCACACTCGGTAACCTCTTTTGTCTTAGTGGCATTATTGCCTTGCTTGGGAGTAAAATGATAATTTTTTTTCTCCTTTGGTTACAGCCTTCAAGTAAAATAATGAAAGAGAAACTGGACAAGATCTTCAGTAAAGCTATTCCTGTGATTATGCGTCATTTTAAGGCAAGTAGATTTCCAAATATCTGAATTTCATCACAGTATTAGATTTGTTCAAATCAAGGCATAAACAAAACAAAAACCTAACAGTATCATTCTAAAAGGGGGCTAATCAGAAGTTATAATAAAACCAGTTTTGTGAGCGGCACCAAATCAATGTCCTATCTGTTAGATCTACTTAGAAGCTAATTGCATTTTAATCAGCAGCTGGAGTTTTCTTTAAAGTCTGCCAATTTCACCTTCCTTAATTTTTGTATCAGGTGAAGCCTTGTTATTTTGAACAAGAAATTGCTGTTGCCATTCTCTTCATTTGGATTTTAGCTTGACTCTTACACTTGATAACAGAGTGTAGTTATGGCCCCTGAAAATTCCTCCAGAATTTGATGGGTGCACAATAGATTATGAAACTTGAAAGAAAGTATTCAAAATTGTGAACTCCAAACAGACTAGCCCCAAAAAAGTAGATGGGCTATTGTCATGTATTTGAATTTAGCAGAGAACCACAAAGCCAGATTGGCCACATCTGGGTTAACTATGCCAGACATGAGCTCAGATGATGGACTTGAACTGCTGGTCAACAAATAGGATTGCGTATTCCTACATTCAATTCAAATTTAGTTAACCAATTCTATATTTCATGCTGATAATTATTATATCAACATCAAAATGCTGATGAAAGAAATAAACCCAACTTAGATATTGCCATAAGCAGATATACCTGCTGTTAGATCAGCATAGAAGTCCATTGCATTTAAATTAGCAGAAGTGAAAAGTGGTTCAGTCTAGGAGCCATATTTAAGTTCTGCCAATTCCTCCTTTGTCAGTTTTTGTATCAAGCCTTGTCACTTTTGACAAGAAATTGCTGTTATTGTTCCCTTCTGTTGGATTTTGTATCTGCTCTTAACATTTGGTAGCAGAGTCTAGTTTAAGGGAAGTTCTCCTTGGATTCAAACATTTTAGATTCATCAAAATGCTTATTCACAATGGTTGCTGGTTCGGCCATAATGAAATAGAAGGTGCGATGAATAAATTGTCGTTTAAATTACACAAAAATGAAAATAACACTGACATCTCATTTTAGCAGATTTATTTACCAAAACTACGCAAAAATATCTTGAAATACTAAAGGGTAAATTTATTCAATTAAAATGGCCATTGGCTTCAACCACAGCCTCCAGATAGCTACGGAATCTCTTGCAACTCTTCTGGAAGGTCTCTTTGTTTAAGTTGTTGAATGCTGTCATAATCCTTGCCTTGAGTTCATCTTTGGTGTTACATGGAGTTTTGTTGGTCTCTCGCTCAGCTGCCCCCCACACATAATAATCAAAGAGTTGCAGTCTGGGGAGTTAGGTGACCAGTTGTAATAGGTGATGTGGTTGCAGAAATTGTCTGACAGCCATGACTGGGTTCTCCTGCTTGTGTGGCATAGTGCAGAGTCCTGTTGCTAGGCATACGGTCTTTCAGTAGCCACCCTTTTGACTCACAGTGGCACTATCTCCTCGAGGCACTTTATGTAGGCTTCTGTGTTGAGTCTGAGGCCCTGTGGGAAGATGAATGGAGGCATAATGTCGCTATCACGTGTTCACTCCAAACACCTTCATAATCACCATTAAGCTCATCCAACTCTTTTTGAATCCTCTGCACTGTCCTCAGATTGACACCCAAAAACTCTGAAATGTTTGTATTGAGAATGCCAAGCAGTATAACATGCCTTTTCCAAATTTCTGGCAGAGTAAATTGCATCATGATGCTCTTTTTTGCAGAGATGGTGCCCAACTGACCCTAATATATTTTACAGTCAAACAAAATCAAAAACAAACAATGTCCAAACAAACTTTTCTGATCTATATATAACTACAAGCATGGTGCATATCGTCTAGTTCTTCACCAGTGATTCAAACCTAAAACTCCACAAAAAATGATAAATATTTATATTTGTATTATAGCTCACATTGAAACATCTGGGAAATGAAAGAAAGCCATATGTACAATTATGAATTATCTTCTCCCTGCTCCATTCAGAACAAAACTTCTTGCTGGGGAAAAAAAATTGGTTTTTGTTATTAGCCATTAAGACTTCTTTTTCTCTCCCCAAAGGAAAATTGTTGATATTGTATATTTCGGCTATATTATAAATTTACTTTTTCAGTTATTTTTTAGAATAGAGTGAAAACAAATCTTGGAAAAGCTTTGATCATGATAATCTCTGAAAAGGTTTTAAGCTCTTATTGAAATAAGGAAGCCAAAACTGGATATGATTTTCAGATGTTTGGATGCATTTGGCTGACAGAATATCCTTTGTTTCTATATTGTTTCAGATACGATGCCATTCTGCTAAATTTTAAAGATTTGAAATTTTATTTAAAAAAAAAAAAAACCAAAAACCCTAGCATCTGTAATTTGTTTCCCCTCTAATCATGAAAAAGTTAAGAATCTTGATAGAAAGCTAAATAAACAGGTGAAAGACTTCATTATATCCTTCCACTGTGTAAGTTTTCTTAGATTTATCTATTATAGAGTAGTCTCCCCTTATACACCATAAATATGTTCCAAGTGCTCATGGCTATATTATGGTAGGATCACCAAAGTTAGCCAATGTCGAGCCAGGTCAGTAACAAGATAGGTTACTACTTGGAAATACCAAGTGCTGTAAGCTTGGACGTGTGGGTGGTGTGACAGATCATGGCTTGGAATTGGAAATTGGAGAGCAGAGTTCCAGTTCCAAGTCGGGTTTCTTATGTTCATTTATGTGCAAATGCCCTTGAGAAAGGTATGAATCCAACTACCCCCCCATTCCCGTCAGGTATAGGTTAATTAATAGGTTTTGTATCAGTGGAAATCATTATTATCTTGCTTCCCAATCAACTTTGATCTCCAACAATTTAAATGCAATGTTAATTGTTATCTTAATCATAACCATACTCATAATCATAAGTTCTATGCTAACAGTTTCTTTTCTTGCTTGTGGAACTCTCTTCCAGGCTCTTGCTTTCTAGATGAGTTTAAAAAAAATAAACAAGGAAATTAAACAAATACTATACAGAAAATATTGTATAGTATAACACTTGTTAGGTATTTCTCTGTATCATGTCCTTTTGGCATTTGGAAACTCGGGTCTCTCCACAGCTTCCTTGTTTTTGCTGTTATCATAAGCAAAATAATTTTTCTTATTTCAGGATCTAAAATCAAATTCTGCATTGATTATCATTGCAAGTAAATTGCCTCCCAAACTGGTGCCTTATCTCAGGTAAGTTCTTTGATTTTTAGATTTTATGCCATGTCAACCCCCTCCTGGGTTTCTTTAATATAAAATTCCAAGTTTTTTTATTATTATTATTATTAAATTGGTGTCTATAGGTACCACTGGTTAGATTTATACTTGACTGGTTTTGTCCTTGTGCCTCCAGGGAAACATGGGTTGATTTTTGTACTTAAAACCTATAGGTAAACAGAAGGCTTTGTACTTGAGGCTCTGGGGAAACATTGGTCAGGTTTGTACTTAAGTCTCCAGGGCAACATTGGTCAGTTTTTGTACTTAAAACTTATGGGGGGAACATGGTAAGGTTTGTACTTGAGACTTTGTGAAAACATTGGTTAGGTTTGTACTTGAGCCTCTAGGGAAACATTGGTTGATTCTTGTACTTAGAACCTATGCTGGAACATTGGTACACTGTAGTATTGTATCTTTTTGAAAAAAATTTTTCCCCCTATACAAGGCCCAAGAGTCCCTTGAGGTATAGCATCTGCATAATAATTATACAATAAGCCTCAGTATTGGCTTTTCTTTCAAGCTACCTGTATCCTCATAATAAACAAACTGTTATTGATCTCTAAACAGGTGTAGTGGTTCTTATTGATTGTGAGCAGAAATCTAGATATTCTAATAATTTGCACCTGACAAACCACCAATATTGATTACAGGTGTGAGAACCAGTCCCACACAGTTATATTTATCACAAGAAAAACATTATTTTCGAAGAAATGTAGTGAAAAATGAAGAGACTCTTGTTTAACTTACTAACTCACTATTACTTAATATTCATTCAATAATTCAATTTGTGTTACTTAAAAAAAAAGTTATATATCTAGTGTGAGTAATTCAGTTTGCCCGTTGTTTGCATTGACTGAAATAGATTAAAGTGCTTGCTTTTGTCCAGTCCTCCAACTGAGCTGTTCCTAGTGACCTCTTATTCTCTCAGTTTTGTTAGTATGCACGTACGCCATCACACCAACAATGCGATCTCTAGTCTTCCTCCCAGACTCGTTATGCCTGTGTTGGGGGAAACTAAAATTTGCATACAAGACTTACTTCTCGTTCACCTGAGACTTCTAATTTTATAAATTCAAGCTGGTTTGAATTCTTAGTCTTTTTTTTCTTTTCTCCCTTTGTACGTCTGTCTGCGATATGGGAATTTCGGAATAATCCGTTTCTCTTTTAATGCTAGTCGCGATCTTTCAACAGGACCTGACACGCCAAGCAAATTCGCTTTGCGGGAGGTAAGTCTTCTCGTTCCTCACAACTAGTTTTTATTTTAAAAACCAGCATCTTGTCTGCTCCATGGTTGTTACTTTTTAATATATTGGACATATATACATACACACACACACACACACACTTTAAAGTTTATTTGATAAGAAGCATTCAAATAAACTTTATCTATGAATCATTATCCGTTCCAAGAAATGTTGACAGTTTCTTTTAAGGAATGACTTGAGCATAAGTGAATTTTTTAGGTGAGTAAGACCCCCCCCCTCCTCTTGATACACTGCACGAAAATCCAGCAGCAAGTTGGAGTCCAGGACAAATAATGGAGAATTATTTGCAATGAATAGCGTGGTCAAGTTTCAGTGCAAGGAATGCCATTTTTTGCATGTGTATGCCCAGCTGGTTTCCTTCTCAGGGATTGGCTGCTACTCCTGATCAGAGAGCCTAGTTTACCTTACTATTTAACCCATAACTTGAGGGAGAAGTGACAGATTCATGCCTTTCCCAAGGTTAATAAAGTAAAGTGAACCTAAGTTTCAAATGGAATTTGAACCCTACTTACTGATTCCATGTTTTGAGCCAATAACCGTTAGGCTACCTGCATCAGGGTAAGAGTAATTAATAAATATTGAATTATTAGACAAGAAACATTTTCCGTTGTATTTTGATGATTATTTGTATTAATATTTAACCTTTCTTTTTTTTTTTCTTTTTTATATACAGAGGAAGTTGTTTATTATAATCACAGATAATGTTATCAAATAGTTATTGTTATCAAAATTATGCAATCCCAAACAATATTTAAAATAAGGTGATTATTTTAAGAGGATAAATTTTGAGTTTGTTTCTTTTAAAATGAGATGGTGATGAAAAGTTCTCCAATTGATCACTCCAAAATTAACTATTTTGATGCTTGGGAATAAGGTAGGACTGCGGACTTTTCAGCACTCCCTCATAATGTATGAGGACATACTAAAAAGCTCTTGGCCCAACCAAAAAAGGATTTGGAAAGAAATATTTGATATTTGGTTAGATTTTGGGAAGTGAGTTAGGCTGAGGACTTTTCAGAAACCCTTCATCCATTTTTTTCTTTTTTTTTTATACAGAAGTTGCTTATTATAACCACAATTATTGTTATCAAAATTATGATTGTAATGTTGTTTTTGTTCAAAATGGCTGAGCATTAGGAAGGCTGTAGTTAGAGTATTGAAGGAACAGAAGACTTACGTGGAGGAAACAAAGAAAGAAGATGTTTATTAAATACTTATACATAGAACGGAAATAATTGAGTATATGAAATACTCCTCAAATCTTACTCTAATGTGGCTACTTGCCATATTTATAAATAGGAGCAGTCCAGTATCTGTCTATATTTCTGAGATAAGGTATTATGTACACTATTTATGTTATTTGGACTATTGTCCTCATCTTTGTTGCCATATTTATCACAACGTTTCAGTCGTTGTACGCTCTGGCCTTCTTCAGTTGAGATGCCAAGTCAGGACCAATTGTATTGCAGATCCTTCTTTGGATTTTGTCAAGAACCTCAAGATGAATAGCAGGAGCACCAAACCAGATATGGCAAAAGTATTCAAAGCTTCACAATCCCTATTTACACTGTTCAGACTATTATCCTCATCTTTGTTGCCATGTTTATCACAACATTTTGTCCATTGTATGTTCTGGCCATCTTCAGGTGGTTGGAATGTCAAATTGAACCCTTTATTTCGCTCACTGGGGTAGACTGTTCTAGTTCTATGTGCCATGTCTAATGGATGTCAGTTATCTCCTGTTAATTCCTCTCTGAAAGTTCTCCACTGCCTTAACCAGGTATTGAACTCACACTCTTTGGGTCCTGTCACTGGATCTAACTAACGCCTTTATCCACTGTGCCATGTGTCCATTGTCACAGTTTGTAGGGAAGAGCAGGAAGCACGTTGTGTTGTACTCTCCAAAAGTGTGTACTGTAAACATGATTATTTTTAATGTGTTTCAATTTGGTCATTATCAACTGCTGGAATGTCCTCAGTCTTCCAGATCAAAATTTATGCTTCTGAGTGTAGCAAACTACTTACAAAACAGTACTCTCAGCTTTGGCACCTTCAAAATAAATGACACATGCTTTATTAGCTATTTGTTCAGTGTTTGTCTTTTTTTTTTTTTTTTTTGTTCCAGAAATAAGAGCCTCAAATGACAAAAATGCTTCTCTTTTAATCTAAATAAAAATAAAAAATTTACAATCCACACATGAATCATATAGAACAAGGGTGGCTAAACTTGCTAAATGTAAGGGACCACATGTGGTAAAATTCAGATGTTTGAGAGCCGCAACACATTAACAAAATTTACACATGTTTTTGCTGCATACTGTTATGGAGTGGTTTCACAGTGGTGACTTGTATTTGTACTAAGTCGGTCCTAAAATAGGTTCGACGTACAAAACGTTAGGAACTTCATGTAATAGGTATGACACAGTAATCTAGTTTTGGTCGTTGATACTTTAATATCCGACTAACGGTCGTCTGGCATCAACTGACTGACGATATTCAGTCACCCCCCCCTGGGGCATCATGTGACACAAGGTCCGTTATTTATTGTGGGTTCTCCAAGCCCGTGGGCTCGGCCCCAAAATATGCCTATTGAACCCGGGTAAACGGGCTCAGGGTCGGTTTACCTCCCTGAACGAGACTTCGCCCCTCGGCATAGCCTCGTTCGGGTTCCTCCCCACCCGAAGGCAGAGAGTTCAACTGAACAGTCGGTTCAGAAGTGAATGACTGACTGACCCACTGAGCGACTCCTACTTATTATAGGTGGGAGAGTCTATTAACTATAGGTGTGTTCCACTATAACACATACACATTTTGTTATAAAATTTTTATATAAATATTAAGATATGCATGTATGCAATAATATTTATTCATGTATGTAGATTTTTAAACTGTTAATTTGTACTGGTTTCTGTAATCACAAAATACACACACACACACAAAATATATATATATATATATATATATATATATATATATATATATATATTTAACCCCTGTAGTTCAATGCTACTAACAAGCAGGAATTTTTCTTGATGATGGCCATGCTGGCCAAAACTAGTTGAGGAACCTAATTTGAATAATAAAGCAAAAATATGATTAGACAACCTAGTGTGTCTAAAATTTTAATTTTTAACATTTTTTTAAATTGTTCAAGATATATATTCATATTCTATATGTGTATAGGTTACTTAATTGAGTAGATAGCATAATTAGTTATTTATTTATTGTTATTAGGCCATCAAATTATTTTAGTTGGTAAATGACAAAACAGGGAAGGAAATCTAGTTAAATTAGTATGAGTTAATTTGTAGTGAATGGTTTCGTGAATTAAAGTAAATGGGGGATAGACGTTATGTACGTGTGTCAATACATGTGTGTGTGCATAGTTACATTTATGTGTGGATGTGGGAACATACATGCAGGTATTTTTGTGTGCGTGTGATTTTGTTTGAATAAGAGTATAAGGTAAGCATTACAGATTGACCTGATAGTTAGAATAGCGAATTTCCTTTTTTAGAAAGTGCTAGTATAGGATAGATTTGGGTTGGGTACACGGGTAGGTTTAGTTAAAGATTTTGTATCGCTATGGGGATTAGTATTTAATATGTAAAACATGGGCTTAAACAATGCAATAAAGATACCAGCTCATCTCATTATGGATTCCGGAAGTAGTAAATCTAAACCAGATGGAGAAAAAAAAGACAACATTATATAGTAGAGGAACGTGAAAAGCCCTGTTTTTCTTTGGCTGATGCTGATTGACATATGTCAATAAGAACGGTCGAAGTCCGTCCTTGCTAGTTTCTTATGATTACTGTTTTTTGCAATGTCACAGTGCGTAGCATGATGCTTTCAAGGAGGCGGCCTGACTCGTCTCTAGAATCAGGTTGGGGTTGCTGTTGGAGCCGATATGATGCAAAACCCGAAATCGGTGATGAGAACAGTACATCATGGAAGACCACTCTTGATGCATCTAAAATGTATGATTTAACAACTATATTCAAAATTTTGACTGCTGATTGTTTTAAGTGTATTGAGCGTATTTGATAGGGTAATGAACTATGGGTATTTACCTTTTATATTAACTGTGATGAGAAAAGGAGCTCAGGCAACCTATTTCCACAACCCGCATATTAAAGATCAAAGAGCCGTATTTGGTCACCCCTGATATAGATGAGGCATTGAAATGTCACCTTTCAGAACCCATATATAAGTCATGAATTTCAGTTAATCGTGTGTTCAAATTCCACTTATTTATAAAAAGGAAAAAAAAAAAGTAGCTGTAAACTTTTTTTTCAGTCTACTACATTTGTAAGTTGATCTGAATTAGTTGATGTATAATTTCAGATAATGAGTCTTTTTTTTTTTTCTTTTTTTTAAGCCACCAATGTTTGACTAAATTGAAGAAGTTGGATGAAAAGACCTGTTGCAAGGAAGATTATTCCGCTCTGATCGAAATGTCTTGTTCTTGGGGAAAGATGAATGGTTTGCTTGACCTCATCCTGGAATGGCTTACAGATGGAATGAAGAACAAACTTGATTCTTCATCTACTTTCAAAGTAAGGCCTGTTTATTTTTGCA
This sequence comes from Acanthosepion pharaonis, assembly GCA_903632075.3. NCBI lineage: Eukaryota > Metazoa > Mollusca > Cephalopoda > Sepiida > Sepiidae > Acanthosepion > Acanthosepion pharaonis. The sequence goes on from CAHIKZ030001241.1 coordinate 393,639, forward strand.
TCTGCATTATTTTAATATCGTCATGTAATCTTAGCAAAATAATCTTTCAAACATAGACTTCAGTGTTCTTGTTATAAAGATGCTATTTCTGTAACCTTTAATTCTTACACAATCATTTACAAAAAAGAAAGAAGAAAATGGTTGTATTATGATGGAATAATTCTACAATGTTTCTTTTGTTTTGCAGCAATTAAAGAGGCAGACACAGGTCAGATTCACAGTGAATGAAGTGCCAAAACCAATCCTTGGTCTTAAGTTCCTCTTTCATGTTGTTGAGCAGCCAAACTGTCGAGCTCTTTTGCTGAATAAACATCAAAAGAATATTCTTGATATCTTGGAGCAACTGAAAAATGTCTTGGTTTGTATTGAAGTTTTTTTTTTTTTTTTTTTAATTATTTCACTCCAAATAAGGCATTAAAGCCACCAAGATATAAGAGCTTATTTACTGAGTCAAAAGGATCTGAGAAAAAGAAAAACACTATTAATGAGAGATAATACTAAAAGAACATTAATTTAAAAAAACGAAAAACATTGCATTTAAATTAGTTTTGTTCGGTTTGGCAATTTATGTTTTGGTATTGGTTCCGGTTTTGTTTTCCTTGACACCACAGTTTTTGATTCAGTTTTTTGGTTTTTAATTTAGTATTTTTGCTTTCTAAGGAAGCCATTCACTTTTTTGTGTAATGATGGCATTTACAGTCGATATCTGATTTTGTCTGAGATTGATAAATTTGAAACTTCTCTTGTATTTCTGGTCCAATCTTAAAAATTTTCATTTGGCTGGAAAGAAAATAATATAATCTTTCTAAATATGTAAGTTGTATGTGCTTTCATTCATTGAATTATTTTTTTGCAGCCAGTTAAAACAGTCTTACTTCAACCAACTGAAAATGCGAAATGTTTTTTTGTTTTTTTTTTGGTTTTTTTTTTGAAACTAAATTTTACACATTACTTTGTTTTGCAAAATCAAAGTGACCAATCTTTATCAATATTCTTGAAATTCTAAAGTCAATTAGAAGAAAACTTAAACTACAACCAGGAAGATGTTCATTTCCTCTCTGACCCGAGGAAGCAATTTCCTTCAAAAATTATAAGTGAAGCTAAAAAACAAAAAAGGAAATATTTTCTGGCATGCCAGTCAACTATTATTGGAATTTTGCAAATAAATTTCCTCTAAACAAATAAAATCAATGAGTTATTTTTACCCCTAAATAAATTTGTTTTTATCTAACGAATACATCCAAAATTAAATATTAAAAATAATTAAAAGCTTTTAATTTCATTTTTAGAATGAGTTTATTTCCAAATCTGCGAGTATCACCTGTTCTTTTTTAGATACACATTTTAAAACTGAAATTAAAAACGATTTTAATCATTTTAATATAATTTTATTCAAGTGTATTATTCACCATAAAGATATTTGTAAAAAATAAAATGACTTAATTTTCCTTGTTTAAAAGAATTTTATAGGTAGAACAGTAACAAACACCCACTGAACACTGGTGGCTAAAAAAAGAATAATTTTTTACTTTGGGTTTGAAAAAAAAAATGACTTGCAGTTTTGAAAATATACACATTTTAAAACTGAGATTAAAACTTTTTTTTTTTTTAATATCTAATTTTATGTGTATTCGCTAGATAGAAACAATTTTATTTGTAGAAAACAGACTCGCATATCTGGTAATATACACATTTTAAAAGTGAAATTAAGAACTATTTTAATTATTCTTGATATCTAATTTAGGTGCATACCCTAGATAAAATCAAATTTACTTATAAAAAAAAATCTTCATTCATTTTTCTTGTTTACAACTTTATTTCGTGATTGGCATAAGACTCACTAGAAAACCCTTACAAAAAATCCGACTTCATAAAATTTAACATTAAGATGGCAACTATTTTTTTTTTTATTTTTACTTGCTATTTTGCTGTTAACTTAATTTTACCGCAAAAAGTTTTTTTTTTGAAAACTGAAACAAATAGATTTGAGGCATCATGTTGTTTTTCCTTTTTTTCTTCTTCATTTCTTTTGTAAACAAATAAATTTGATTTCACATTTATTTTCTAAAACTAGTCCAATTAAATGTTTTTAACATTTTTGTTCAATCTTTTTCTCTTACAATGGTATAAATGTTGATAAAATTTAATTTTATTTACATCTGAAAGTCTTTTTCAAGAGTGTTTCTTTGGATATGGTCACTCAGTAGTGATATAAAAACAAAACCGAAATCGTTCAGTTTCATAAAAAATTTTGATGTGGTTACACGGTGTGAAGATGAAACCAAAAAATGTCAGTTTTTCAGTTAAAACAGCACATCTCTAATTTAAATTTTTGTAGATCAAACTCATCTAAAACGCAAAAGGTTGGAAGGGAGTTCTAACAAGCAAGAGAAGAAACTGTTAGCAAAGTCTTATAGTTACATTTAACAATTTCATCTGTAAAATGAAGAGACCTTGCCACTTAAATTCATAAAGTCAACGTACCAAAGAGAGCTCATCAGAACGTTTGCCATGAGAAGGAACAGGGAAGCTATGATATGATGGTGGAAATATGACTGAAACTGAGATACCAGGTCAGGGCTGATAACATTGCAGATTCTTCTTTGGATTTTATTAGGAATCTCTAAATACATACCAGCCTAGATGTGACAGCAATATTCAATACATGAGCAAATGGTAGACTTATAAAATGTAAGATAGATTCTAGCAAGAAAAATTTTCTAGCACAACACAATGAAGCCAACTTTCTTTGCAGCAGACTTAGCAATTGATTCAGTATACATTTCTAATGTTTGATACACTATCTGTGCCATGTCCTTTCAGGACATAGGTAGTTACGGTTCTCCACAGCTTCTAATAATTATTTTCTCCAAGGAATAATTAATATCCTGTCTATTTACACAGAAATGAAGGCTTCTTTTTTAAGTATATCTCTTCAGTAATCATTTTTTAAATGTTGTGTATCTTCAGAACATAAGTGATCATGTCTTGTTATAACTTCCTTTTCTTTTGTTTTAATATCTGTGCATTATTCTTTGGAAAGATAGTGGTGCCTGCTTTCTTGTATTCTTGGTAGTTTTGAATTAAGAGTTTTCCTTCTACAGACTGGTTGCCATCTCAAGGCTAAAGATCGCAGTATGTTGTACCATTTTTCTTCAATTCTGCATCAATAATACCATATTTGTGAATATGCAGTGAAGGTCTCTAACTTCAAGTACTATGGGCTTCAAGGACACAGGCATTCATAACTCTCCACAACTTCCTTTTTTATTTGATATCACTAAACTGTGCCTTGCTGTTGTTTTTTGGCCCAACCCACCATTGGAGAACAGCAATTGAACTGTGGATACACAAAAAAAAAAAAAAAAACGGTAGGGGAGGTATGTCCAGGATCCACATAATCCACTCACAGATACATTAAAGCTAAAGAACAACCTATGTGTGGAGTTGTAGCACTTGTTAGGGTCCCAGCTATGGCAAATACAAAACACTATCAAAGTATAAAAATACCAACAACACATATTTATAGTAAAACGACCAACAATAGATTCTATCTGTAGTTGAAGCCATAAAATTGTGTTCAAAATATTTAGGTTTTGGCATTAAATGACCCATAGAGGTGTTGATATGCTGGCAAACAAAATCAATCAACTAGCAACACATCTTATCTGTAGTTGAAACCATAAGATTGTGTTAAAACAATATGTAGATTTTGGCATTAATTGACCCATCGAGGTGTTGATATGCTGCGAAATGAAATCAATCACTCAACAAACCAACCACCTACCCATGTGTCCAACTTGTCTTGTCACTGTATGGCATATTTTGATGATGACACGCACCTAACCTGACTTTGATATCAAATAAATAATTTAAAGGAATTCAACAAAATTCAAATTCTTAAAACTATATAGCAAGCTATAACTCCAATACTTACATATGTGTACGCATATATGTGTATATAAATCAATTTTCAAAAAGATATAAACCTTTGTGACACGATATAACACCCTGATGTTGAAGTACTGTTAAATATGAGAAAAATCCAAACCCATTGTACTTGGTATGGTTTCTCATTGCCTTCTTCACATTTTGTGAACTCAGTTTTTCTTCTCCTAGATTGGTTACCAACAAAGTCTAGAGAGCCTAGTCTACCTTACTATTTTATTCATAGCTGTGAAAAGAGATGAAATTAAGCCTCTCCCAATGGCATTACTCGTTTCTTCTTCCATCTGCTGGGTAGACTTGTCTTTCCTAGTCTTTGTTTGGCAACCAGTCTAGGAAAAGGACTACTCTGAATTCAAACCAGTAATATCATTGGGAACATCACAAATGACCCCACCTCGCCCCCCAGTTATGGATGAAATAGCAGGGCAGAATGGTCTCTTTAGCCATGTATGCCCCCCCTTCTTTCTCTTGTACAAGAGAAGGAAAACCCTGAATTGAAAACTGTGGATAAGGCAACAGGAAGCAATCCACTATCTTTTCAAAGAAGTCATGGTATTTTTTTTTTTTTTTTACAGTGATGTTCACTTTGTGCAAGGCTTAAGAGCCACTCAAGATAGAGGGTTAGAGTAAGAGGCACCATCCCAAACAAAGTGATAATGCCACCAAGATGCAAGAGACCACCAGAAGTGAAAGAAAAGGAAGCTGTGGAAAGCTATGATAATCTACTTTCTGAAGGAACTTGACATTTAAAAAAATAGTAAAACATTAGCTAATACAGAGTGCCAGCACCGTTTTATCTTTCAGGAATAATTGACCTTGAATAACCTTCATGAATAATCATTCAGCTCTTGCATAATTACTTAACTCTGATTGGTTCTTTTACGATGGATTAATTGCTGCTCAATCTTCTGACTTTTCATTTAAAGGTTATTTGCACTATTCACTGCCATTCATGAGGAGGACCAAAATGGGATTAAATTTGTTTTTTCTTTTGTTTTCCAGAAACTTCTTGAACATCATTTCGACACTAATAATCAAGAACTTGAGTCGACTGATGACCGATTTCTGTTGGATGCTTATTTCCTTTACATTCGCCTTAATTTACTTGTTTACATGGAGGTAAGACTGGGCTTTGTTTAACAGTTAAACACAACATCCATCCAAGTCAGACAAACTAGTGACACTATGTCTCTCTCTCTCTCTCTCTCTGTATTAATAAAAGAAATTAGCAAAGAAAATCTTCTATGCCGATGAGTTCAGTTCTTTGAGGAACCTTATTAAAGTAAATGTAGATATTTTATTTAGGACTCTGTATTTACATGCAGAAAAAATAATGCTGACAAAAATGTCAGGTATTCAAATTGGAATTAGAGAATGCTTTAAAATAATTGAAAATCTCTAAGCATTGTAGAAAAACTATGGAGGGTACTAAGTGATGTAAATATTTGGAATGTTTAAACAAAAGTGAATTAATGTTGTTTGTTAGACACACTCACACACACAATGTAAAATATTTTTAGATAGAGTGTATCTGTTTGCCAAACTTTGAATTATGACACTTTGTGTCCTCCACATGTTTTAACTGACCTTTCAACTACTTGATGAACATTCATGGTTCTCAAATTTAAAAGCCTTGATAAACCAATGACATCCTCACCTTTGTATATAAACACGTGCAGCATAATAAATCCAACATTGCCTTGATAAAGTCCCTCAGGGAATGAAACCTGTCAGCTAAGAATAGTTTTTCCTCTTGACTTTTTTTTATTCACACACACACACACACACACACATATATATATATAAATTTTAGAATTTTAAAGTTGTAATTTTGAAATTGTAATTAAAATTGTAGTTAAATTGAATGAATTCTAACCTAAATTTCTTTTAAATAATACTACACGCACAAAAAGAATCCAAAAAAAACACCTATAGTAAAATAAAATTAATATGAAATGCCATAAGATGTAAGCTTTTGAATGACCCATGTCCTTAGTACTTACATGAGAAACATTATATTACTAGGTTTATATATAAAATAAAAGTTTACTAAATCAGTGAAATTAAGTAACCATTTTTGCCGTCATAGTCATAAATTTAAAAAAAAAAAAAAAATAATAATGTACCACATATACATACTTAAACTTGATGTTAAAATAATCCTACAAAATATAATGGATTCTAATACATTTAATTGTTCTTAAAAAGAATATAGTAAAATAAAAATTAAAAAGGAGAATATTTCAAATCGTAGTTAAATAAAAAGTATTAGAAAAAAAAAAAAAAAAAAAAACGAAAATCTTTAAATTTAAAAAATGACGTTGAAATTTTTTTACCGTTAACATTTTTTTTTTTTTTTTTAAAATCCAGACGACATCCATTCAACTGATGTTAAGTTTCATTGTAAAATACATCCCTACCCCTTACCAAATTGTAGCTAATAACTGATACAATTATACTGACATAAGGAAAATCTAGACATCCCTTGTTCAATTTAAGTAGAATATTCTGTAACCTTGGAAACGTGATTTTAGCTGTGTCTTTAAAACCCGGTAATTTTAAAAGTTACTCCAAAATTCGCTTGAAGATGAAATGGAACTAATGCTTTTAATTTAATTGCAAAATTAAATTAAGGGGTTTTAGCTTCTATTTTTGAAACATGGTTGGAACTGTGTAAGGAAAAAAACATATTTTAAATCAATTAATTTATAATATTAATGCTCTGTAAATTTACATTGAGTACTATTTTTGTAAAAATAAAAATATCTATAAGAACACGGATTTTATATCTTACTGTTTTTTTTTTTTTTTATTTTATATATATATATATATATATATATATATATATATATATATATATATGTTCCTAGTTTGTGACTGGAAGGGATAGTTCGAGGAGGATACAAATCCAGGGAGAGCTTAATGTAGACTACAGAGCATTATAATGATAATAATACAACGGAGACTTTAATTATCCATTTTGTTTATAATTTTTATTTCGTGAACACCGAAATGTTCATCTCATTAGAACCAAAACATTTTTTTAGCTTGGTAGTGGGGATGAGAGAAAGGGGTTGGGTAAAGATATGGCCAAGAGATTAGTGGTTAATAGTAGTTGGTTTCCCCCAACCAAGACTTTACTGTACACTTTTTAGATTTTGATATTGGTTTGTATGTTACTTTGGCCGATGCTGTTTGTTGTTTTTATGCAGGCTAAATCAGGACGATTCAAATTAAATAAATGGATCTTAATCTCAATAAAATTTGGTGTTAATATGGTAAAACTTATGCATTTGTTTTTTGGTCGAAGTCTGATGGTCAGTTGAAACATTTATAGAAGGAGTGGAAGAAGAGGGTGAGAAGGAAAAGACAAGGTAGTGATAGCTTTAGCAGCCTGCCCTTCCTAGATACTTCTTAATTTATGGAACTATGTAAATGGCTTTATACCGTGGGTTGATTGTTATCAAGTGGTCACTAGTACAAATAATAATTAGAAATCACAATAAATTGTCAGATACAATAGATGGATACAGTAAATGACTTTGGAGAATTAATAAACATTCAAAAACAAATACAAAACTTAAGGAGAAAGCTATGGATTGTGGAAAGTCTGATGGTCAGTGGAGACAATGAGTTTAGGGGAACGTTGTGGGGGGGATATAGATTATAATCTATTATAATAAAAATATTATATTTTGCTCTATTTCGTATTGAGCACTTTTTTAAAAAGTAAATGCTACGAACTGTGGAGCTTTACTCTATCTGTTCTTTCTTTTATTCATGTGTGTATGTGTGTGTGTGTATAGATGCATATTTCATTAAATAATATAGACAAGTTTTGTTTGTTTATTTTATGTAAATTCTTTTCATATGGCCTTAAAAGAAAAAAGAAAATCACAATATCACAATATTGATACATATTTTTTAATCCTATCTAAGCTTTCGTCTTACATAAGCCATTATCAAAGATGACCATTACATTACAATATATTAAACAATACACAGACAAAACGATAATGATAGTCTGCTTTTGTTTACATGGACGATTTCCAAGCAATGACAAACTCGTGCATATGTGATGCTGGAAGCAAAAATCACACCGCAGCTCATGACGTCACACATGACCACGCGAGAGTGAAAACGAGAAGTATTAAGTATAGGAAGCCATTGGTATTGTTTAATATATTGTAATGTAATTGTCATCTTTGATAATGGCTTATGTAAGCTGAAAGCTTAGATAGGATTAAAAAATATGTATCAATATTGTGATTTTCTTTCTTCGTTTAATGATAATGTTATTAAGCTTATCAGACGATATGAAAAGAATTTACATAAAATAAATAGACAACACTTGTCTATATTATTTAATGAAACCTGCATTAATGAAAATATGCTGCCTAAATACACACTATATATATATATATATATATATATATATATATATATATATATATATATATATATATAATAATCCTTGAAAGGGCTGACTTGTAAACTTTTCCTCATCAATGTCTCATTTTCTCGACTTTTAAAAAATAAAATTCATTGTCAAAATCAGTATTTAATCAGTATGTAAAAGGTTTATTTAATGTATCAATAAGGTCATCCAACTGTCTTCTATGTGGAATGTTGCCAAAAGAATATTTTCTAGGGTCAACAGGAGAATTTGGGGTGCTGAAAATTTCTTGAGAATTATTTCTTCATGGAGACTGTTCAGTTACTACTATGCCATTAAAGTCTGATACTTCTGCATTTTTAACACTTTTCATGTCTCTCAAGCATTATACAAAAGAAAACTCTAGTGAGTATAATAGTGAAGAGTTGCAACTTGGTAGCATTACTGACATGTTAGATAAGCTTGTTATTGATTCTTGATATTTAAAAAAAAATATTTCCTGGCAAAAAATATGTCTAAAGATGATTATTTGTTGGAGGATGATATTTTAATTCTGATTTTTATTTTTTTCCTTTTGTGAACGCAAAGTCAATTTTTCTCTGTGATGAAATTTTAATCTTGAACATTTTGTTCAGCTTTATCTGATATTTATTGTGGCGACCAAGATTAAAATACTAAAATATATATTAAAAAAATCTCATTCAAAGAAATTTTAATCATCTGTGACCATTTATAGAAATAACTGAAATGATCAACCAATAGAAAAAGATGTGAAAATCAGTTCCAGGAAGCATTCTATTCTTATTTGATTTCTAATTCCTTTCAGGCTAACTCCCAGAGCACCAATGACTCTGTGAATCTCCAAAAATTGATTTACCAGTTTTTGTCATGGGCAAAAAAGAAAGTCATGCCTGTTCTAGAAAATAATCAGGACTCTTCAAAATCCACACGGAAACGAAATTCATCGCACAGCAAAAAGAAAGTCATTGATTTGGCTTGTGATTTGTTACAAGTAAGTAGAACATATTTTGAGATTGCAATTTATTGGTACCAGAATAAAATAGTTACATTTCCTGAAATCAGAACAATATTCTGTTGTATTTTTCTCATTTTTATAATCATCTCATCCAAAGCAAAGCAATAAAGCCATTCAGATGCAATGAGTTACTGAGTGTCAAAAAATATGAGAAAAAGACAAAACATCATTAAGGAGCGAGAACAATAAAAGAGCAGGAAGTAAGAAGACAGAATTAAAAATTTTGAAGATCAAAGTTGACTGGAAAGCAAGAGACTGGGAGAGAGTTCTACAAGAGAAAGAACTAGAAATAGAACTAACATTTACATTTAGCCATTTCAATTGTAAAACAATGGGACCTAACTCCAATCTAGTACTGCACATAAATTCATAAGGTCAAGATACCAAAGAGGAAAGCTCATCAAAACAATTACCATGAAAATATTTATAGAAAAGGCACGGGGAAACTATGTTATGGTGGTGGGAAAGTCACTGAATCTGAGATGCTAGGTTAGGACCGATAGCATTGCATACAGGATTTTATCAAGAATCTCTAAATAGCAGAAGAATCGGGCCAGATGTGGCAGCATTTTATATATATATATATATATATATATATATATATATATAGGTTGGGTGGGGGGATGTATGACAGTTGAAAAAATGTCAACCTGGAAAAATACCAGTGGGGAAAAAAGATTTTGTCTTAGTTGACATGGAGACATACCAAAGTAGCACGAAAAATTTTCCCCACTTTGTCATAAATTTTTTCACCAATATTGTTCTTGGTATATAAAAATTTATATGGAGTTATCTATAATATATATATATATATATATATATATATATATATATATATATATATATATATATATATATATATGCACATTGAGTGCTAGTGTTAATAAAATACTGTAATGGTCAGTTCCTATTCAGGACCTGAAGATTGCATTGTGCATGAAACTCCAGGTTGTGATACTGACAAGGGGGGAGGTATATTTATTAATAAACTAGTGTAACTCTGCCGTCAAAATTGACAGCAAGAAGGGAATATATTATATGTATTATATTGTAAATAATTTTATTTTATCCAAGTACAATTTTGTAATTTAAAATAGTTTGTTGTTAATGTTGATAATTGAACAGTGTATAATTTGTAAGCACCTCAGAAAAGATATCTGCATTTTAAAGTATATAAAGATGGATTAGTTTTCGTCTCAATTGCAAAGACTATAGTGAAAAATTCCTAAAATTTGTAGGAATCTTTTTACTCAGGTTTTTGTTAAATGTCAAAATTTGGAGTGTTGGGATTCAATACAATAACATAAAATATTGTTGCGGAACTGCTCATAATTTGGCCATTTAGAATAATCCCATAATTCTCATTGAAAGAATAAAATTCAGCTGAAAAAAACAATTTCTGTATGTATTTGAGAAACAGTGAAATGTTGTTATATGTGTGTTTTTGTGAAAGAGTCTGTGCGTGTGCGCTTAGTAGTAACAGGGCATACAAGAGAACTGTCATCATATCTGTCTATATTTCTGAGATGAGGTATTATATACATTATTTACATTATTCGGATTATTGTCCTCATCTTTGTCGCCATATTTATTACAACATTTTGGCCGTTGTATGCTCCAGCCTTCTTCAGGTGGTTGGAATGTCGAACTGAACCCTATATAATGTCAGGACAACTTTCAAAAGCTTGACGACACTTCGCAGATATCTCTCCCGAGTAAGATCCCCCCATAGAGGAGAACATGGCTAAAGACTGTGTGTATGCTATCCCGTACAGCTGCGGAAAGAAATATAAAGGGTAGACAGGCAACCCCCTTAAGGTAAGACTTCAAGAACACCAGAAAGCTGTAACATGAGGGGAAGTTGAAAAATCAGGCGTGGCACTATTTTATTGTTGAAGAAACCCGTAGTCTTATTTACATATGGACTATTATCCTCATCTTATGCTCTCTGACCCTCATCAGGTGATTGTTGATCCAGGTAGCCGTCAGGGAATTTTGAACTGAACCCTTTATTTCATCCACACAAGTATATTGTTTGCATTCTGCTGACCCTATCTAGGGATTGTGAATTCAAACCCTGGGCTGGGCAGTGTGTACTTAGAGTCAGTGGAAATCGGGCGTGCAGTAACTGAGCTGTACTAAAAAAAGAACAAGACGAGACATCTCTAGACATGATCATTGGAACAAGAACAATTTTCCCCCATAGATTAAATGATCCATTCGACGGAGGAGAAGGCCTATTCAACAAAAAAAAATCAAAAATTTCTTTTTTCACTGCAAATTATTCATTATATCATATCCAAGTATTTTACAAAAAATTAGAGCTGATTACACATATATTTCAAGCTCAGTTTAGGTTTATAGTTCATAACCATGCAATGAGATGAGGTAAGATAAACTAGATTTGTTTGCAGAATATCATTACATTATTGTTACATAATTACAGTGAAATCATTAACGTTTTTTGTCAAAAATATTCCTTTTTACAGGCTTTATTTTTGAAATGGAATAAGATTATTCTAAATTTCAGAATTTCGCTATTGCCCATCAAAATGACTATTGTTTTTAGATTGCTTTCTTCCAATGGAAAAGAGAGGTAACAAAACAAACGAAATAACTCCAGTTTGTTTAACTTAGGAAACTTAGCATTGCAGCCAAAGTATTCTAAAAATGCTGGTAGTAACAAAAGGAGAAAATGAAAAATACCTAACAACAAATCAAATATAGCATCAAAATTTATGTAATAATTTTGATTTATTTGTGTAGTGAAAGAGATAATCAGCTACCCCGAAAAAAGTTTGTGTTTTGTGTGCAATCTGCCGAAGCAAATTACCAAAAAGTAGTTAGCAAAAATCTACATCAATGACTAGAAGCTATGCTAATGTTCTTCCCTCTCCTGAATGGCGTGACCAATCAGAAAATTCACTCGGTGAATAGAAGTTGTTGTTTTTCGCTTATAAAAGGAGATGATTTTTTTGAGCTTGGTGGAATGAACACACGTTGTTGTTGGTGAGAAGTGAAGGTTAGATGTGTGACCCCATTTTGTCGTTTCTACGTTGTGTGTTGGACTGTTATGTCGGACTATCGTTTTGAACTGCGATTTGGCTACAAGTGTTGTGGTCGAGAAACAAGAAATCTATTGCAATTGCTACTATCAGTTGGCAGTCTTTTATTTACTACAACAATTTTTTATGTAGCTAAATACATAATTGTCAACAATGTTTCCGTAAAATTTGATATTTCCTGTAACAAATTCTTAATAAATATTATTATTATTATTTTACTTAAGTGTAAGGTAGTCCTACATTTACAATTCCTTATGGCTGACCAGGAAAAGAAATGTTGAACAAAACTGCCTAAAACCTTTTAGCATGTATTATCTCAAAATTATCAAATGTTAAATATACCCCTCCTCTGCCGAACACATCAAAGTGTTCAGTTTGAAATTTCTTGAAAGTTACCTGGAGTGATAAGTACCTGATGATGGTCAGAGAGCACAACAGCTAAAACATGATAATAAATAAAGATAAGATTATGTAAATAATAACTCGTCATCTAGGAAATCCAGACAGATACCTTGCCTTGTGGATTATAAAGAGTAAGTTTAAAAATATGTGTCAGTAAAGAGTTCAGTCCCCGAGTTGTGCCATGTAGAAAAGTTGTATGCACAGTGAGCAAAATAGACTGAAGAGAGAGTATTAACTGATACGAGTTATCTCTCCTAAGCATACAAAGCAAAGTGAGGATGATTAGCCCCTGTGGATTGAATAAAGGGTTTAGTTCAAAATTCTGAGCCAGTTACCAAGGAAAACAACAGATTCCTGAAGATGACTGAATAATACAATGGCTGAAACCTTGTGGCTATCACAACCAAGATTAAAATATTTTTGGAATGAAGATGTCCTCTTTTAAATTAATCTCCTCAAAACCTGTAAGAATTTCTGTCCTTATTTATTCATTATAATATTTTAATGAAGACTCTGGTCAACCTGACAAAAGACCCAGAGTCTGTTGCATGTGGTGGAGTAAGCACCAGGAGTTACATTCTCTTCCACAATTGGCTGTTGAGAGAGGACATTCTACTTACAGTAGGTGGCATGGACAAAATTTGTATATGAATGATAGTGGGCAAGTATTAGACAATAGTCAGTGTGGGTCTGAGACTGGGTGAGCTATCTAACACCAGCTTTTTCTCAGTCATGAGAAGCACTTTTGATGTGGGGAAAACCAGATTAGATAAACACAAATATTCACCATTTAAAGTCTTTTTTCAAAGGTGTTAATATTCAAACCAGAAAATAAATATCAATATTTGTTTTCATCTGTGTTTATCTGCTCAATTATTCAATTATAACTCTTATGGGCTCCCATAAACCATACGTATTGGCAATCAAGAGAATGCCATTCCCTTGAGAATGAAGACTTCACTATTATAAACATGATTTGTCTTGATAAAATGCCTAATATCCTTACTAGAGGTTAGCATTTGAAACCAGGTATGAAAGAAAATAAAAGCTAAGTTTTTGAATTTTCTTGGCAAGCAAGCCATGTAGATTTGGAGAGATTGGTGCAATATATTCTTTCTTCTCTCATTTGCCCTTTTGTTCTGTAGGAAGCCATCAATAACAAAATGTCTGAAAATAGAAGAATCAATAAAATATCAGTTCTTAGAAATTTTTATTTTTCTTTCATTTTCTCTTGGATTTCTTTTATTCTATTCTTTTATTTTGTTTATTCTTTCTTCTTGTTTTTTTTATTATTCCTTTCTTCTTGATTTTTTTATTATTATTGCTTCTTGATTTTTTTTATTATTATTCCTTTCTTGATTTTTTTATTATTATTCCTTTCTTGTTTTTTTTATTATTATTCCTTTCTTCTTGTTTTTTTTTATTATTATTCCTTTTTTCATGATTTTTTTATTATTATTCCTTTCTTCTTGATTTTTTTTATTATTATTATTCCTTCCTTCTTGATTTTTTTATTATTATTCCTTTCTTCTTGTTTTTTTTATTATTATTCCTTTCTTCTTGTTTTTTTTTTATTATTATTCCTTTCTTCTTGTTTTTTTTTTATTATTATTCCTTTCTTCTTGTTTTTTTTATTATTATTCCTTTCTTGTTTTTTTTATTATTATTACTTTCTTTTTATTTTTTTTATTATTATTCCTTTCTTCTTGTTTTTTTATTATTATTATTCCTTTCTTTTTATTATTCTTCCTTTCTTCCTGTTTTTTTTATTATTTCTTTTTATTATAAATCTTTTTGGAACAATGAATTCTGGATCAAAATTATGATATGAAACAAAATAAACATGAAAATAACATTTTATTTATTTTATTGTTTAGAAGTAAATTAATTATTATGCTGGCTTCTTTATTATTATAAAAGTAGAAAAAATTGACTTTTAAAACTGTGGTTTGGCAGCTGAGTTAATGTTTTATACACCTCATTTACAACACCTAAAAATATCTGATTAAATTTATTGAATTTAATTCTGACATTAGCTTTACATAATGTTCTTAAATGTATTTTCATTAATTTTGTAGAATAAAATATCGAGTTTGATCCTATTTTATGTTTTTTAACAGTAAACAAAGCTAAAATTCAATGTAATTTTTTTTTAAGTACCTTTTAAAAGAAAAATCGATTATTCATAAAAAAATTAAATTTTATTATTACTTGTTGTTATGAATAAGAATATCATTGAGAAAATATTAGCTTAACTTCATGTAACAAATAATAGCATTTTGTCAAGTTTTGGATTGACTATCTTCCCATTAGCAGATTAACTTACCTTAGCTTATTTTATTATTAACTTAGTCCAGTGGAAGCAGGTAAGGGGATACAAACTACCATTGGTTTTACTACGGTGCGTAGCTTAGTACAATAAATTTTCATTAATTTTTGGGGAAAAATTAAGTTATATGATAAAAGAAAAAAGCAATATTGTTTTGTTTTTTTTGTTGTTTTTTTTTGCATATCTTTAAGTTTTTATATATTACAAAAATCTAGTTTTTCCTGTTCACCCTGTGTTTGCAAGAACTATAAACAAATCACAAGGCCAAACACTTGAAAAAGTTGGAATTTGGCTCCAGAAAGAAATATTTACTCATGGCCAGTTGTATGTTGCATGCTCAAGAGTAAAAAATCCTATGAATTTATTCTTCGCTATTAAAAAGGAAAAAAAGAAATTTTCTTAAAAAATATTATTTACCATTAAGTCTTATAAAATTAAATTAAAGAAATTATTAAACTGCAAAGTAGGATTTTTGACAGTGTATTTTTCCAAACAAATCAGCTTATTCAAATTTAATCGATTGATTTACGAAATTAAACAAAATGTATAGTTTGTAAATCTTGACAAAAAATGTTAGTGATAACTTCAACAATACTAAATACTGTGAGGATTTCACCACACGTCAGCAGGTTGCAAAAAAATTTCTAGTATTGTGATTTCTGATAATTGTCAGTTTATAAGTATGTTTGACATCGTGACTTTTGCAACAGAAATATTGGCTTTTTCTGGAACATGTCATGTTTTGCAGCAGGCTTTCTAAATAGTCAGTAGGTAGCTGTAAAAGGTTTCAGCCATTTCAGATAAAATCTGGGACATGTCACGTTTTGCAGCAGGCTTTCTGAATAGTCAGTAGGTAGCTGTAAAAGGTTTCAGCCATTTCAGATAAAATCTGGAACATGTCACGTTTTGCAGCAGGCTTTCTGAATAGTCAGTAGGTAGCTGTAAAAGGTTTCAGCCATTTCAGATAAAATCTGGAACTTGTCACGTTTTGCAGCAGGCTTTCTGAATAGTCAGTAGGTAGCTGTAAAAGGTTTCAGCCATTTCAGATAAAATCTGGAACATGTCACGTTTTGCAGCAGGCTTTCTAAATAGTCAGTAGGTAGCTGTAAAAGGTTTCAGCCATTTCAGATAAAATCTGGAACTTGTCACGTTTTGCAGCAGGCTTTCTAAATAGTCAGTAGGTAGCTGTAAAAGGTTTCAGCCATTTCAGATAAAATCTGGAACTTGTCACGTTTTGCAGCAGGCTTTCTAAATAGTCAGTAGGTAGCTGTAAAAGGTTTCAGCCATTTCAGATAAAATTAACCAAATACAGTGTTTTATACGAGAACCTTTTACAAGATGAATTTTTGTATTTTTCCACAGAAATCTGTTTTTACTTTTATGTGACTTTTGAATTTTTCCTTTTTTCTTGGCAGAACTTGTTTACATTGTTACACACTTACCTTCTAATGTATGAAATAGATGAACAATTTTGTATCCAGTTGGGAACTTTATTTGAGCCCTGTATTGATTCAGGTTGGTTGATTTCTTTTATTGTTTTCTCCCCTTTTGTTAATCTAAAATAAAGACAAACAAATCTCAACCAATTTTGCATTATTTACATATGTATTATTTCTATTTTTAATACATTCTTTTCCAAGGCAACTCGACTCTACCTACCACCTTCTTAATTCTACTCGGGTTTGGTTTGCTTTGCTTTGTTTTGTTTTATGGCATATCAATCTCAACTCTACCTACCACCTTCTTAATTCTACTTGGGTTTGGTTTGCTTTGTTTTATGGCATATCAATCATAATGGGTTATTTACTGCCATCAAGATCTTTACTGCTGCTAATATTTTCCAAAAAGTATTTCTGGTAATATTTTTTCCAAAAATGTATTGCTGTTTTTTTTTTGTTTTTTTTTTTTTCCAAAAATGTATTGCTGGCTATAAGTTTTTCCAAAAATGTGTTGCTGGTATTAAAACCAATTTTTACACTTTCATAGTGTTAACTATTTGCCCATAGCTAGGACCCTAACAGGTGCTACCACCCCAGGTCAGGGTGAACCTGGGAAGACCAGCAATTGAAAGGTGGTTCCACACTTCCAAAAACCTCCTGATCAGAGGACTTGCTGTCGGATGTAGTTTATCATCTTACCCAGGACGTGAATGTAGTTTATTATCATACAGCCAGTCAAATTTGGTTACATTGGTGCCATAGCAGGGCATGATAACATAACTGAAATTATAGTACACTATCATTTGCTGATCAAAGTTGCCTGAAGTAGGGTAAAAGGTTGTTGCCTAGAGAGCGCTAAGGGTTTTATCTTTCTTTTTTTATTTCATAAACTCATGTTAAATTCTGTGTTTTATTCTCTTGAGTTTTCTTTCTTTTTACTTTCTCTTTTTTATCTTCAGTTAAGAGCGTGAAATTGCTTCCAATCATCCTCAGTTGCATAATTCAACTTACCAGCAACCAGTGTTCGGAAAGGAAACTTGTTGTCCATCAAGTACTCAGCATTTTTGGCAATATAATCCAGAGTCTGGCGAGAGGGTCACTTTCTGACAATAATGTCGATTCATTCAGCCAGGTTTGTCTGCTTTCCTCTGTTCATTTTTCTGTGTGTGTTTGTGTGTGTGTGCTCTCTCTAAACTCATTCTTTCAGCTTCAGTGACCTCCAACCTCCCAAAAGATTTATGAAACACTCATTTTCATACCAACACAGCAAGCAAACATGATATAACTAAATTAGCTTCTTATAAAAATTTGCTGTCAATGATGATTTACTACTTTTTTTTTCTTTTTTTTTTTGTTTGGATTTCATGTTTGAGATGATAATTCGGGAATCCTCATAGTAATCAAAATTATTTTTGAAATAAATTTATTTTTTCTGTCAGCATCTGTTTGTTTCTATCTGTTTCCAAATTCTAAGAACCTCACCATCTATCCACAGTTAAGCCCAGTCAGCATTTCTTATTCAAAACTTTTATTAAACTAAAACTTATTTGCAAAATATATTTCAAAAGGCGTAAAATATAGAACAAAAAAAACTTTAATGGTAATAATAGCAATAACAGTGTTAATAATTATATTTTGAAAATATAAAAAAAATAATTAATCAATTAAATATCCTTAAAAATCTAATAAATGATTAAAAAAAAAATAACTTTCTTACTTTGCCATTTATAGTGAAAGCACTTGGGCCAAAATATAATGTTTAAATATTCAACTGTTGAGGATACCCAGTCATCCATTTATTTTTTTATTTTTAATATGTCATTATCATTGATTTACTGATAATTTTATGTTAGGATTTTGTTTCTTTTCTTTCTTTCTCTTTTTCTTTCTCTTTTTCTTTTTCTTTTTCTTTTTCTTTCTCTTTTTCTTTTTCTTTTTCTTTCTCTTTCTTCTTTCTCTTTCTTCTTTCTTTTCTTTTTCTTTATCCTTCTTTTCTTTCTTTCCCTCTTTTCCTTTTCTACTTCTTTTCTTTTTCTTTATCCTTCTTTTCTTTCTTTCCCTCTTTTCCTTTTCTACCTTTTCCTTCTTTCTTTTCTTTTTCCTACTTTCTTTTCTTTTTCCTACTTTCTTTTTCTCTTTCCACTTTTTTCTCTCGCTCTCTGTCTTTTTCACTCTCTCTCTATCTTTTTTTTTTTTTTTAAGCAAAAACCAGAAAAGTTTGATTGATAAAATGGCTGTAATATCAGCCATTCCCTTATAAGGAGACATTTAGCATTCATTGACTGAGCAGCTAGTCTTACTTTAAGTTGAAATTGATATAATCTGTCAAAACAATTTCTCAGCAAAATGGATTTCTCAACTACACCAACTATTATTGTTCTTTCTAGTAATGATGAGTTTCCTTCCTCGCCTTTTTGCAGCTTACAACTATATCACATTGAAACATTGGTTCCCACACAATCACCAATGTTAAGCAATGTCAAGCTTGGTCAGTACCTAAATGGGTGACTACTTGGGAATACCAGGTTCTGTAAGCTTGAATGTGCAGGTGGTGTAATGGATAATGGCTCAGAATTTTTAATCAGAGAGCCGTTCCAATTCTGGTTGTGTTCATTATATTCAACTATGTACAAATACCCTTGGGTATGAATCCACCTCTTCTCCTCAGCTATGGGTTAATTAGTAAAACTTGTATCTATCAAACAAGAAACTAAAAAGAACTTTTACAAAATACTGATTCATAATACATATGCCAATTCTTAAGAGAAATTAAACTGATTTAAAAATATAAGGAAGACAAAATGACTATAACAAACAGTAGTCTTACTATTTAAAATAAAATTTTTTGACTGTTTAAATACAAGATTTTATTTAAAACTAGCCCAGAAGCTGCCTTTCAGGCAGACCTTTAAGCTAGTTCCTGCGGAGAGCTTTTGATCCTTCAGCCTTTTGCCTTCGGCATCTTGTGTACGTAAAAGTTATGAGAATTTAGAAATAATAAAATTATTTTATCTCCATTCGATATCTTAATTCACTATAATCTTTCTTCATATATGCAACCGATCACTGTAATTTGTTTACATTTATTTTGTGCGCAATTTTTGTTTTCTTTTATAAGTCACCATTCTTTATGATCCCTTCACATAAAGTCACTCTTAAAAGACATTAGGGAACCCAAATTATGTAATATTTCAAATACATCACAGTACACATGCTAGAAAAAGAAAAAAATCCATATGAGCAATGTACCATATCCCACTTAAGTTTGAATTATGGTTTAATTAGATAATTGCAATTGCAACAAAAAGCGAAGAAATTAAAGTTAAACCTTTACTAAAGAATTATTTTTTAAACCTTTCACTTTGTTTAATATTTAACTTTAAATGAGTTAATTTACCAACATAATTCAAGACCGACTTGTTGTTGTGACCAAGTAAATTGTTAAGTAATAACAAAAACCAGGCTTACAGATGTATCGTATATTAAACAATAATTACACCAAACAACTAGCGCTCAATCTATTCACAGTTTACTGTTATTATTTAACAGCACCCCACGAGGTATGTATGTGGCACAAGGCTGAGTTTATTTAATTTTTAATCACTTGTAACTACAGTAGTTACTGCCTGTTACTTAAGATTATTGATTTGCCGAGATCAATTTATATAGAAACATTAAATTTCAGCATAAAATGCCCAAATGGGTGTTGATATGCCATAAACCACACCAAATCCTAGCCTTTTGCTTGGAGTAGTGTGGAACATCAACATCTTGATTATGTCATTATTTTCTCTCTTCAAGTTAGACGTGCTATCCATTTTAGTTGTTGCTTCTGTTGGTAGTCTTCAAATGATCTGGTTTCTGTTATCTGATAGTCTGTTGTGTTGGTTCACAAAGTTCAATGAAGGATGGTTCTCACTAAGACCTACAGTGTTCATTTGTTCAAATGAAAGAAGCTCTGAAAATTTATTCAGTTTTTTTTTTTTTTTTTTTTTGCCAATAAAATCTTGGCTCAGAATACAAAGGTATTTTTATTTAAAAAAATTATTAAAAAAAAAAATAAAAGAAAATAAAAATAAAACAAAAATCAAATCAAATAAAATAAAAAAAATATTAATTAAAAATATAATAAAAATATTAAATAAAATAATAAAAAAAATCAAATGAAAAAAATTGTCTATATTTCTGAGATGAGGTATTATGTACATTATTTACATTATTCGGACTATTCTTTAGATTTTGTCAAGAATCTCTAGACACATAGCTGAAGCACCAGACCAGATGTGGCAACAATATTTGTGGCATGGATGAATGGGAGGTGTAAAAGATAATTTGTCTTGCCAGAATCTATCTTGCTCAATACAGTTTACCGACTTTTCTAGCAGCAGACTTAGCAATTGATTCCAACTAATCTTTCCACTTCATATCAGTCATTAGACCAAAAAGGTGTCGTGAGTTGCACTCCTGGAGGTTAGTATCAGCCATGCTGATGAAAGGCAGAAAAAGGTTCTTTACAAGGACTAATAGAGAGCAGCTTTGTTTTACAGGTGTTAATATTAACAAGCCTCACTTTGCTTCAGTTCACAACAGATTGTAACTCATTTTTCAAGATCAGCTAACAATTTCATTTTATTGAAGCTGCAGGATTGGATATGAGAGAGCAGTCAGTCAGTTATGCACCATGCTTAGGCGATTATGTTATCTTTCAATACATGACTGACGAGGCAGATTTTTTCCCACAGTAGGTTGCCATTTCTTTCTGCGGTAAACCAGAAAAAAATGTTACAATTTAAAGATATTTTCTGGCTTTAAATAAGGTTGATAAGCAGTAAAGAACGAATAAATCAACGTTATGTGGGTATTACTTCTGCTACACCCAAGTGCAATAGTTACTAAGTTTTTTGGTATGAACTGACGTGGAAAGACATGTATCTTGAAGAAACGGTTTTATTAGTTGAAAAAAAAAACAAATCTGTATTTTGAAGATTGGTTACTTTTTTTTAATTGCAGATATTGACATCATCACGAATGCACATGTCTAACTTCCTTGCTGCAGTTTTTGATCTGAGAATGTTTTCTCCACCCCTCTTGACAGAATTCTACAAGAAGATAGTGGTGGCAGTGCTTTATGAACTGACAGAAGCAAGTAAAAGGGTCAGTGTCCATTTTTTTTTTTTTTTTTTTTTTAGCTCTTCTCTACAGAAAATAAGATATAATCTCTGACAGTATCATTTCAGGCTCTGTTGTTTTTTTTTTTTTAAGGTGGAATGTTAAAGGCAAACTCCCTTTATCTGGGGAGGAAATGTTCAAATCCTTTATTCACAGATCTTTATTTAAGTAAAGTCTATTCATCAAATAATATATTTTACAGTTAAATCTTTCTAGTAAACAGAAAAGGTTCAAGTAAGATTTACGATTATGAAAGTAAGAGATTTACGATTATGAAAGTAAGAGGGCTTTCTCTACAAAGGGGAGACTTTTGCAACCTACAAGATTGTGTGTGTGCGTCTGTAAAAGGGTACAAGAAGTGGGAGACTTTTGCAACCCACCAGATTGGGTGTGCGTGTCTGTAAAAGGGTACATACTGCAGTGTGATAGTAGTGAGTTGATCATCTGGAACATTATTAATTTTTGAATAGTATCTACTTCATCTTCATTTTTTATGAGATGAAGCATTGTCAAACATCTATATAATAAATATGAATGTCACTGTGTCACACTTTTTCAACTTTACTCTTAAAGGCTGTAGCCTAACATATGATAGCATTTTGGAATCAGATCAACTCTGTCATCAAATTAAAAACATTCAAAGACAGATCCGGACTTGAAATCCTGAAACGTTAGATTCCCAAGTTATCATTACTGCGATTGTTTAGGAATTCCACCATCTTGGCTTCTACTGATAAAAACAAAGAGATACAACTCTGTAACTTTCAATAGCTCTTGTTCAAATGAAAAATTATTCTTCTCAGATTACAATGTTTCAAAATAAAATTGCCCATGTTTTCAACTTTACTCCTAGAGAGGTCGTAGCCCAACGTATACCATTTTGGAATCAGGCTGATTCCGTAAGCAAATTCAAAATATTCTGGGCTGGATCCAGACCAGCAATCCTGAAATTTGGGATTCCCAAGTTTTCATTACTGTGATTGTTTTCAGCATTTTTTTTTTTTTTACATGGCTTTTTGTAACAAATTCTTTTTTGTATGATAACAATTTTTATAACTTGGGAATAAATTTGAGAATAATCAAATTTAATTGCCAAATCCATTGAAAGTTACCCATGAAATAAAAATAATTGTTTGTACGGGAAGTAAGGATCTACGTACATCAAATTGTTTTTAAATTAAGTGGTGGCAGAAGAATTATCATTGAACTGTTAAAAGGTAAGCTTAGATATTAATTCAATACTTAAATCTGGCGATCAATTTTGAGTTCTTCTGTAGTTTATTGTTACCTATTGCATCTACTCCTCCCTACTTATTGTGATGAAGGGCCATTCAAGAACCCTTCACATGAGCTTGTTTAAATACCACTGATAGGGTGGCTTTTAAGCTAGTTATTATTAATTTTTTACTAATATTTACTTTCATCTTCATTTTTTATTAGATGAAGCAGTGTCAGCCATTATTTTTAATTTTGACCAGGATTTACTTTCATTTTCATTTTTTTTTTTCTATAGTTACTTTTTTATCACAACTTTTATAAAATAAATACAAGTGAAAATTGTAGTTATTTCCTTCTATGCAAGTATTTTGAATTTTGAGGCACTTAAATCCATCCCTTCCTCAAAGAAAAATGCACTTCACTAACAATTCATTGAGGCTTTTATTTGTGATTTCATTGGAACGATAATGGAAATAAATAAAATGCCAAATTTAGACATTTCTTTGTTTAGCATCCATCTGACAATACCGAGAGAAAGACTGACCTAAAACGTTATATTCAAAATAACTTGATTGTAGGTACATCTAATCCAAATTTATAAAGTCTGTTTTTCACTGCCATAAATTGAGGGCCTGGGTAATGTTGGGATAAAAAACAATAAATAAAAAAATGGAGATGAAAATAAAATCTTGTAATAAGGATAAATATCTCAGTCTAAAACTAAATGTAATTTTGGTTCTGGCTGTTATTGAATAAATAGCAACCTGATATTTCTAAAGGGTTTTGTTTCCTCCCTCTGTAATGTTATGAACCGAGTTTTAAATGTCATTTTTATGTTTTCTACACAATATTCTATATTTTTGCCAACTTCAACTTTTGCAGATTTATTGGTCTTTTCAAAAGACATTTAGAAATCTGTGTGTAAAATGTTATTTAAGGGGATGAATAAAAAATCTGGAAATTTAAACTGATGTCAGAGTTGAATAAAAAAAAATCAATTTTGTGGGGTGGCAGGGTTTCATGTTTATATAGATTACAGCTAGGGTAGTTGATTAAACTCATTTTGTAATATATATACTTTTTAAGTGTTACATTTTAAAACTCTTTGTCTCCAGCTACACACAGACACCTTATTCAGTAGGTAAAATTATACATGTACACTCACATGTGGTACCAAATATACACCCATAATCAATTGCTGTGCCCAATTTTTCCTCTTATTGTTGGTAGCACCAAATACCAAGGTGTAATGTTTGGTGGGTGTGAGTGTTTTTTGTTTGTTTGATATTTTCATCTGCCACTGGTCTCCGGATATAGTCATCTAGTGTTTTGTCATTGTGTACTCACTGGGATGTGATTTTTGGCTCATTCCCCAGTATATTTAAGCAAACTAATTTTCTCTGGCAACTTCCTTGAAAGGCACAATAGATTACAGAAATAAATGCCAATGTAAGAGTCACCAAAGGTTGTCCAAAATGGCTACAATCACTCTAAGTTGATTTTCTACTAACATATTGAGGTTTCAAGAAAGATTTTAACTGCTAGGCATTTTTGAATATGAGTATGCAGGTTCAAATCCTATCAGAGTGCTCGTATTTTTCTTTAATAAGATTTCTCGTATATTCAGGCTGGTAGATAAAAATAAATAAATGGAGCATCTGCTCAAATATAAGTCTCCACTATAAATAATGTTTAAAGTGATAAAATCTGTTAGATTTTCTGTCTATATTTCTGAGATGAGGTATTATGTATATTATTTACATTATTCGGACTATTGTCCTCATCTTTGTTGCTATATTTATTACAACATTTTGGCCGTTGTACGCTCTGGCCTTGTTCAGGTGGTTGGAATGTCAAACTGAACCCTTTATTTCGCTCACTGGGGTAAACTTTTCTAGTTCCACGTGCCATGTCTAATGGGTGTCAGTTATCAGTTATCTCCTGTTAATTTCCCTCTGAAAGTTCTCCACTGCCTTAACCAAGTATTGAACTTACACTCTTTGGGTCTTGTCACTGGATGTAACTAACGCCTTTATCCACTGTGCCCTGTGTCCTTGAGGACATCTGTATATGAATTTCTCTTTGGGATCAGGTTGAGATCATAGACAAAGAACACCATTGGAAAATTCATAAACTTAAGGAATCAGCACATATGCTAGGCCACAAAAATCTCCTGAGCTGACCAGGCATAGAAATGAATACAATATGGGAACCAGTAATAAGGGGGGGCAGAGAAAAGCGATAATAACAACAAAAAATTGCAATATGAGCTCTGGTAAAAATATGCAATGATAACAGCAAAAATTGCAATATGAGCACTGGTAAAAAAACGTTTGCTGAAGACATTAGGTTTATAATACCCAGAAATTCATATTAGATGAGTAACTGCTTGGGAATTCCAGGTGCTGTAAGCTTAGATGTTTGTATAATATAATGGATAATGGAATTGTTAATCAGAGTGCAGAGTTTCAATTCCAGTTGGGTTCATTATATTCACTTATAGACAGATACCCTTGGGGAAAAGTATGAATTCACTTAAAAAAAAAAAAACAATTTTTCTACAAAATATTTAGATTTCAGCATTAAATAACCCATTGAGGTGTTGATATGCAACCAATGAACCAAACAAACCTTCTTCCCTCAGGTTCCAATCTAATTAACTAGTCTTCTATCATTTTTCCCTACATGGCATTTTTATTCTTTCACTTAGAATTTTTCACTTTCTCAGTATGTCAAGTCACTAAACAACTTTTCATGCATTATTATATAACCTCATGGTGTATTTACAATTATGCATTTAATATCATTGGAATAATCTGGTTTTAAAAATAATGAGTTTGCACTCAACCTGCAACTCTGTAAGAAATATCTTTTTAATACAGTGTAACTCGGATATAAGAGAGTTGTCGGGACTGGAGAAGAAGTCTCTTATATCCGGGTTTGGTCTATTTTATATTCATTAACACAGGCTCTAATTTGGGACCAGAGAAAATCTCTCTTATATCCGGGTTACACTGTACTATATGGTATATAGATAATCATTAGCTTACTAGATACCTCAATTTTGCATCTAAGACCTGAGGGATATCTTTGGACTGTATTTTTGGGTTGGTGATGGCGTTTGTATCCCATTAAAAATAATCCTATTTCACTGGATTCAAGAAACTTGGCAATTCCTTAGTCAGTTTGGAGCGACGGGAAATTAATTTCTTTCTTTTTTCTGTTTAGGGTGAACTTAATGGAGTACCAAATGCCTATCAAGATTTAAAACCCTTTGCACTTTGGCTTTTGGATATTATTTTCAAGAAGATTTCTTCTGTAAGGTAAGAGAAAAACAAATAAAAAACAATTACTTGATAGTACAGAACATTATTTTTATTTATTTATTGTGGTCTTCACGTTTTCTATCGACTATAGTAGTTGTGATTTTCTTTTTTTTTTCTTTTTTTCCTGTGCTTGACTTTTAAACACATTGAGATACCTTGTGATTGGCTGTTTTATTTTGACACTCAGGCTTGGCATTTCCTGATACATTTTTATCTGCAGGCAACGGCTCTCTTCATAGTGATACTTTTAGTGTGAAAACAATGTTAAGACTTCAGCCAATGATATAAATCAACTGATAAAAATTTTTTATTACCTTGGTTGGCATTTGAAGTCAAATGTTAATTGTGCCTATTTTTATTGACATTTGGTTTATTTTTATATATATATATATATATATATAAAGAAGAAAAACTTAAAGATTCATTTCAGTTATAATTTATTTTGTGAATATCTATATATTCATCTATTCAGTAATCTATATATTCAAATCTCTTAGTAAGGTTTTCTTCTTGATTATTATAATGACCTGTAGTTTGCATTGAGCTCTTCCTGGATTAATATCCTCCTTGGAATTATCCTACCAGTCCCAAATTGGTTTATATATATATATATATATATATATATAAATATAGATAACTAGACTCGTTTGAAAAACCCTCGAATTTTTGATTTGCTAATCAAATCAATCTCGAGGGAAAAAAAGGTTTTAAAAAAGAAAGAGCTACAAACATGGACTTCTGCCGACAAAAAAATCGCACAGATGCAGGTCTGAAGCCCAAAGAAAAAACCCGATACAGTAACAACTAACTAACAAAAGAGCTCAATACAACCGTAGAGCAGACCTAGATACACCTAGTGAGCCAGACAAACCTACCTAGGTTTCACCTAAAGCGGATCGTCAGGGAAAGTTTGGCTAACGAGGCAAAGAGAAACACACATATTTATAGGTGATAGCTAAAATCATACCACGTGACAAAATAAAAACAAAAAACAACAACCTAAGTGGGGGGATATTTATTCAAAAAAAAAAAAAAAAAACCTCAGTGGAAAGTCAATAACGGGAAAACGTTTAATTTTCCCTGACGATCCGTTTAGGTGAAACCTAGGTAGGTTTGTCTGGCTCACTAGGTGTATCTATATATATATATATATATATATATATATATATATATATATATATATATATATATATATGAATGAAAAGACAAGAGGAAAACTCTACTTGGTTTAGCTGACGCATTTTTGTCGTTCAAAGGACTTTATCAAGGCAAATGTGATTTGATAAAGTCAGATTTGCTTTGATAAAATCCGTTAAGCTAAACTAAGTATAGTTTTCCTCTTATCTTTCATTCATTTTCTTTCTGCAGATACACTCCTCTGAGAGAATATGAAAATATATATATATATATATATATATATATATATATATATATATATATATATATATATATATAATATTGTATGTGTGAGAGAGTGTTGTATATTTAGATAGCAACCCCTCTCTGATACATTTTTTTTATTGAAATGACTGTCAAGACACATGTTAAGTTTCTATTGTATTTTTCTTATATGGAAACCAAATTTTTGGGGACTTTGTGTTCACATATAAGAAAACTACAATTTTAAAAGCTTAACCAGAAAGTATCTTGTCAGTCATTTTTAATGAAATGTTTGTGTTTACATATTTCATTAAAAACAAGGATATATATGAAATCAGTATATTTTAATCAGTTATTTGTAACCATATCAAATAATATTTTCCATTACAAATAACCATAAAGCTCAAATCAATTTTTTAGCGATTGTATTAAAGATGAAGAATCAATGAAAATGATAATTTTTTCTTAACGATCATATAAATTATTCTCCAGTTAAAATCTTTTTTTGATTATCTCTTTTTTTTTTTTTTTTTTTTTTTTTTGTTATATTTTTTTCTTTTCTGTCTTCCCATTTTTCTTTTTTTTGGTTTATCTTTCCATTCTTTTCTGTTATTTTTTTTTGTTTTTTTTTTCTTCTTCTGACCCCCCCCCCCAATCAGTTTATTTTTCATTCCCCTACCTTTTGTTTCTGTTTTTCATTCCCCTGCCTTTCGTTTCTGTTTTCCATTCCCCTGCCTTTCGTTTCTGTTTTCCATTCCCCTGCCTTTCGTTTTTGTTTTCCATTCCCCTGCCTTTCGTTTCTGTTTTCCATTCCCCTGCCTTTCGTTTCTGTTTTTCATTCCCCTGCCTTTCGTTTCTGTTTTACATTCCCCTGCCTTTCGTTTCTGTTTTACATTCCCCTGCCTTTCGTTTCTGTTTTACATTCCCCTGCCTTTCGTTTCTGTTTTTCATTCCCCTGCCTTTCGTTTCTGTTCTTCATTCCCCTGCCTTTCTTTTCTGTTTTCCACTTTTCTTTCTCTCTCAAAACCTTTTTTTGCTGTATTCTTTTTTTTACCTATGAACAATGGTGGAAAGTTCTTTCAAGCCAAAATATCTTCTAATTTGACTGCACCCACTACAAGAACAGTATCCCAACACTGCTCAGTTCTTCTTAGTCAGAATATCACAGCTGGCCATTATTGAGCGTTCCCTGCTGCTCAATTTTCCATTCAAGATATTCAATAGAATACAGAAAAGTAAAATGAAAAAGATGTTGAGCAGTTAACATTCTTAATTTCACATAATAAAAACCTCTTTTTGTCCCAATCATTGGAAGCTGAAGGATTTAAATGTTGAAGATATACTTTTGTTTTTTTTTGGGGGGGTGGGGGGGTTTTGCAAATAATTTCCATTTAATATTCTTTATTCTGCTTTCTTTTGCAGCTATTTCTTTCAAGAGCTGCAGAAATTCATCAAAGCTGATTGTTTAAATGAAGAGCACCAGTTCAATGCTTTATTGTTCATGTTAAATGCATTGCTTCTCAGTAAGTATTTTAATTATTTTAAAATGTCTACTTGGGAGATGAAGAATTGAACAAGTTTTTGCAGCTAGTTTATTATAATTTGCTTTCTATTTTAAGGGGTGTGTGTATGTGTGTGTGTGTGTGTGTGTGTATATATATATATATATATATATATATAATCACAAACATTATGTTTACTTATTTTGATCATAATCCTTTCATATTCATCAATAGTTTTCCATATATTACAATTAAATAAGGCAAGAAATGCACTGTAACAGTGAGAATCACTTTTATCTCCCAAGTACTTTCGATCTCTTTCTTTGAGAAATAAGTGTTCCCACTGTTATATTGAATTTCTTGCCTTATTTTATTGTAATATACAGAAAAATATTTGGGAATATGAAAGGATTATGATAAAAATAAGCAGATATAATGTTTGTAATTTATTCAATCTCACATGCCTAAGAGAGAATTTTCTGCCAAAGTATACACACACACACACATATATATATATATATATATATATATAAACTTTACTTTGGTAATTTTTGTGACAAATTTGGTGTGTTTCTACCATGTCCTTGATCCAGTGCCTTCAAGGTTGTTCCCTTGACATCATCCCAGAAAATCTGGCTAGTCGTCCCAAGCTCTCATTTTTAGTTTTCCCGTAGATTGTTAATCTCAAGGCCTGGTCTAAGCAGAATATTCATTCAGTCTTTACTTGTAATAATTCATGACACTGGGTTTCAAATTTCAGCCTGGACCATTACAAATAAAAATCCACCCTTAATGTAGTTAACACCAGTATTCATTGAATCAATGTTTCATTAGATACTTTGTAGAATTGTCTTTCAAATAAGGATGCATCTTATAAACACTATTTACATTGTTTGGTCTGTTGCCCTCATCTTTATTGCCATATTCACATAATTTGGGCCATTGTGGGTAGATTGTTCTAATTCCACGTGCCATATCTTTTTTGGATATTTCAAGTATCAATTAATTCCTTTTAGTAACTCAACTTTACAAGTTTTTGTTTCCTCTGTTGTGACTAGGTATTGAACTCACAACTCTTTGGGGTCAAGTCATGTTTTGGATCACTCACCCAATACTTTTATCCACTGGGCCATGTTTCCTTTGGAATTTAATAAAATAATAAAAATATTACATTATATAAAAAAAAAAACACTTACTCATTTTTCTTTATTAGACATTAAATTACATCACTTAACATTTTCCATAATTTATCTTGTCTTTCAGTTTGGATAATGTATATTTGTAAGCATTCTTAAATTAAAAGATTCTGGAAAAACTAATAACATTTTCTTATACTAGAACATACCTATTCTATTGTAATAGACTCTTCCACATATAATAAGTAGTAGTAGCAGTCGCCAGGGGGCTCAGTGGAGTTGGTGAGTCAGTTGATGTCGGACATTAAAGTATCAACCACCACAACTAGATTGCTGCGTCATTAACTATTATTTCAAGTTCCTAACGTTTTGTACGTTGAACGCTTTTAGGGCCGACTTAGTGAAATACAAGCCTCCACTGGGAAACTACTCTACAACACACATTTTTACTTTTGTTTCTAAATACTCGTTGCAAAATGAAATCCTTACAGTTGTCTTGATAAATGAAACACATCGGCTAAGATAAGTTTTTCCTTTTGTCTTTATATATATATATATATATAAAAAGAAAGAAAGAACAGTAAGATATATAATCTGGTGTTCTTATTGATTACTTTTATTTTTACAAAACAGTGCTCAATGTAAGTTTACAGAGCATAAATATTATAAATTAACTGGTTTAAAATATGTTTTTTTTGCTACACAGTAATAACCATGTTTCAAAAATGGAAGCTGAAAACTTCAAATTTAATTTTGTAATTAAATTAAAAACATTAGTTCCATTACATCTTCAAGCGAATATTGGAGTAACTTATTTTTTAAATTTACTGAGTTTTAAATGCACACAAAAATTCATAATTCACTGTTTCCAAGGTAATTAATAACTGATACAACAAAAGTTAATAAAAATGAACACGCTACCACCCCTTGTCTGAATGATTGGATTTCTCTGTATCCTTGATAAGTTAAGAACGCTGACTGGAACACTACCATGGCTTTGACCACCAAAGTCTCGTCTGGTGGTCTGTTCAGTGAATGGTCAGAGGCACAACTATGGCTTTGACCACCAAAGTCTCGTCTGGTGGTCTGTTCAGTGAATGGTCAGAGGCACAACTCAACAACTTAAATGCCTTCATTGGACACCAGAAGTGATTGAGGTGGGGAGTTGTAGTGAAAAACAATTATTCCAACTTTATCCAGGTTTGTATAGTCCCAAAAACGACTTCCTGACGTGTCTACATTTGACCATGATCTCAGGCTTAATGTTCAAACAACTCAATGCGAGCCTTGTATGTTTGCTCTAGTTTAACTTCTCCCCCTCCTGACACTGCCTCCACATGTTGCCATTCACTTTGCTAGCCTTTACATTTTGTAAAATACTCCATTTAATGGCCGGGCTTCTGTTATGATTATCCCTAAAGCTCAAAAAGAGGTTTGCCAGCCTTGCATTGAACTTGTATTGGAATTCTAAAAGATGAGGTATGGTTATAACACCTCTTCTTGTCTTGCTAGGACAATTACGACTGAATAGTGAATTCGATCTTCACTAGGTGCCTCTTACTTTCGGCCTTGTGCCACATCTAAGCTACACTTGGAAAATCACTATAAGCAGAATAAATAAATATATATATATATATATATACACACACACACACATTCTCTCTGTTTCTCTCTCTCATCGCCCCCATATAAGATTTGAAATGTAGGGATCTTGTATGGGGGTGATGAGAGAGTGTGTGTGTGTATAATTATATATATATAATATATTTATTCTGCTTATAGTGATTTTCCAAGTGTAGCTCAAATTATGCAATACAAGTTCTGTATGCAAAGCTAGAGATATCAAGTAGTCTAATGTATCTCACTCAACTCCAGCATGCTGCAATAGGGGAGGGTTTATATGTGGAGTTGAGGTATCTGGTTGGTTTTTGTTTACCCTGGCATTGTAGACAATTTGGGCCTCACTTAATTCCATAATCTTGTGATATTAGACATAAATAATGTTATACGGCCTCAAAAACGGTAATTCTTGTTCAATGTAGAATTCTATTTTTCTGTTGTTATTAAGTGAAAGACTGATTTTGTAAATTCAATTATTTTTATTTAACATGATTTTTGTAAATCATGTTTTGCTGGAGATATGAAACAAGCTTAAAGCAAAACTATGAATTGATTTAATATTAATCTGGGTTTTGAATAAAGACAATTTGTGTGTGACAATACAAATGAAGGGTGAAGGGGTGGGGGGTCCTTTAATTTTTCAAAATCTCCTGCTTTGCATACTTGATTAATAAATTTATTTCTCTAAAGTTGCTCTATTTTTTCTTAATGTTCACCCAATACATGGCCCAAGAGCCACTCAAGGTAGAGGGTTACTGTATAGAGTTATATTAGCATAGGAAAGAACAAGCATTAAGAGTATAGAGCTGAAGCAGACTTTAGAAGGAACCGGTAACTCAATCCTAAACAGGAAACAAGGAATAAACATCTACTTCTGTTCAAAAGGAGGAGTGGGAACCAGACAATCTTGTCTTTATTCTTTTACCAATCTATTTCTCTCTGCGGAAAATTTTCATATTGATTTTGATATTGGTGGCCTATTTTTACAGTGAAGCACACACACACATTCTCATTAAATTTGATCGAATCATTTTCATATTTATGTTACTTTAAAGACATGGTAAAGGTATAATAAGTGGGCCTGATATTTATTTATTACAGCACAATTTTAACCCTGTAACTGATTAGCATGCATCTGTTTATCTTGCGATAAACATAAGGTAACATTTTGTTTGGTCAAAATTCAGTCCTTTGGAGGTGAAACGGGAATGACCTCTTCATGGCACAGGCCTTGTCAGTTGTATATGGAAGCCATGCACTTCCCAGACTACATGCACACAAGCATTCTCAGCTATACTGAAAAAATACAGGGCATTAAATTTGGTGACGGCTTGGCTGCAGGAGTTGCTAGAAAGTTGTCAGGAATAACAACCAATGGCCTTCATGGTTCCACTCTAGATTTATTTCTATGGCCTTTTACGTGTTTAAGTATGACCACAAGGTAATTGTGGTTAAAAATCAAAGTTTTCTTTTCCCAGTGACTGATAATGTCTTTTGATTCCATCAAACAGTTAATAGCATTATTCTAAAATCATATTTATTAGGTTGGGTTTTTGTGTCTGTATACTGTATTTTGAAATTGTAAATGTTAAATTCATGAAGCCATATATATTCTGAATTGGTATCATCCATCGAATGTTTTTTAGATCTATGTACATTTTTTTTTTTTTTTTTAATTCACCATAAGCAAGGCAATAATGCCATTAAAGATGTAAGGGGTTACATAGAGTGAAAGAGAATGAAAATACTTTACAAGGAACCAGAAACCCAATCCTAAACAGGAAACAAGGGATAAACCTCTACTCCTGTTCAAAAAACCTGGGAGGAATGTGAACTGGATGATAAGCAAACCTATTTACTCCTATAGACAAAAGAAAAAATAATTGGTCAACAGAATTTCAGAGTTCAGGTGGAAACGTTAGAAATATAGAATTGAAGTAGACTTTAGAAGGAATCAGAAGCTTAAACCGGAAACAAAGGATAAACCTCTACACCTGTTCAAAAGACCTGTGAGGAATATGA
Organism: Acanthosepion pharaonis; assembly: GCA_903632075.3. NCBI lineage: Eukaryota > Metazoa > Mollusca > Cephalopoda > Sepiida > Sepiidae > Acanthosepion > Acanthosepion pharaonis. Next base: position 427,627 of record CAHIKZ030001241.1, read on the forward strand.
ACTGGGTGACAGCTGAACATATTTACTCCTATTGAGGAGAAAAATAAATTAATAATTAGTAAATAAAATTTCAGGTGGAGATGTTAGAAGTGTAGAGTTGAAGGAGACTTTAGAAGGAATCGGAAACCCAATCCTAAACAGAAAACAACTGATAAACTTATATCCCTGTTCAAAAGACTGGTTCATGAAAATGTAATAACTTTTCAGTCTTTGATACACCCACCACAATGATGAACTCTGTGACGATCTTGTCTGTACAGTAGGCATGTGCTTTTCTTTCAGGTTTTAGGTGAAAGAAACAAAAAAAAAAAGAGACAAAACACTAAAGATGCCCTCCCTAAACAGGGTCAGGGTAAATGTTTGTAAAGTATTTCAAGCAATGGATAAAACTCAGATTAGTAATAATTATTTTGTTATCACAAAAACAACTGAAATTTTTTTTTGTATTTAAAATTCAACATTTATTTTTAAAATCTTGGCAAGCTAAAATCTAATGTATAGTTTTAATATATGTAGTAAATACTACATCTGCCCCATAATGTATGAAATGTGTGTGCAAATGTATCAACTCTTATGTGACAGAGGTTGGATGTTTTTTGAAAAATCTTCTAATTATTATCCCTACCTTTGTCCCATAATAATTGTGACATTTTGCACATGAAATGTGTGTGCAAATGTATCGACTCTTATGAGACAGAGGTTGGATGTTTTTTTCTATATTCTATGTTACACTAATTTCCTTGATTTCATCAGAAGATTGTCATCAAAAGTGAATTATTTTTATTTTGGGTTCAAATCTAACAGACGACAGAAAATTTATAAATATACTTTTCCCATCCCTACTTCAATGCCAGTTGAATATTTTAATGAAACAATTTCTTTCAGCTGTTGCCAAATAATAAAGTAAAGTCATAGAAAGTTGTGTGTGTGTGTGTGTGTGTGTGTGTGTCTCTTTCTTTATTCCACAGCTAAACATGTGTTAGTCTATGTGCCTGGAATGGGGATTTTGCTTTGTAATTATCCAGTTCTCAAGCAAAGAGAAAAATAAACAAATGATAAGTAAAGCTTGTATTCAGCATTTATTGATTAAATTTCTGAAAACATATTTGCTTGCCTTCCATTGCCACACAGCAAAAATCAATATTTCCCAAAGATGCTTGCTTTCATTCATTCTCTGCTAAAAATGCGATTTTTCTCTTTGCTTCATCTTTCTTCTGTCTTTACCATAACCCTTCCCCCACACCTCTTCTCTCTTGCTCTCCTCCTGCTCTCTTCTTGCTCTCCTCCTTCTCTCTTCTTGCTCTCCTCCTGCTCTTCTCTCTAGTTCTCCTCCTGCTCTTCTCTCTAGTTCTCCTCCTGCTCTTCTCTCTAGTTCTCCTCCTGCTCTTCTCTCTAGTTCTCCTCCTGCTCTTCTCTCTAGTTCTCCTCCTCCTCTCTTCTTGCTCTCCTCCTGCTCTTCTCTCTAGCTCTCCTCCTACTCTCTTCTCTCTAGCTCTCCTCCTACTCTCTTCTCTCTAGCTCTCCTCCTACTCTCTTCTCTCTAGCTCTCCTCCTACTCTCTTGCCCTCCTTCTACTCTCTTCTCTCTTGCTCTCCCCTTCCTCTTTTATCCATATTTTTTTCTAAAAAATTTATCATATATCTTTTCTTTTCTCCCTCATCCCTTGTTCATTGCTTGTATCATTGAGCCAAAACTGATGATAAAAATATTTTATTCTTACTATCCTCCACCCCATCGCACCGTCTCTCTATTTGTTCCTGTTTGCATTTAACATTAAACTCTACATTCCTCCTGTCTGCACCCCCTCTCTCTCTGCCACCTGAAGGCACTTCACTGTCTCTGCACTCTCCCCCTACTTGTGTGCAATCTCTATCCTCCATTCATGAGAGAGGTTCCCTGTCCTTGGGAATGGGAGGGGGGCAGTTTCCTGCCAGTGTGTATATCCTTTTGTAAAGCTGTTATGTAAGTACCATACTTAATGAAAATGAGGTTTTCGTCTGATTTTTCTTTTTTTCATTCTTTTTTTTTTTCTTTTTTTTTACTTTCATAATTTTGAATGATTTTTTTTATTATTATTTTTAAGGAAGGCTAGTATAATATTTCTGTAATAGCTTTTAGAGTTTAAACTTTTTTTTCAACCTCCTTTTCTCTGATATCTACAGTAAGTATCTATATTAAAATATTAGCTGTTCTGTCTGGGAGTAATATCGGCATTTGAATATAGCTAAAGTTTAGCTGCTCCCCCCCCCCCAATGTTATTAACATGCTTTAACCTTAGCCTAAATTTTATTTGCATAATTGTAATTTTGTTGAGTATAGCATTAAGCAGAATGAGTAGAAAACCTTAAAGTATGAATAGGACTTTCATAATTCCCCCTGCTATTACAAATAATAGGAAGTTGTGGAGAGTCATGATAATTGACGTTCTGAATAGAAACAGCACATAATTTTTTTTTACAATCAATGAGGCTTCATTTCACTTGCTCTATAAGCATTGATTATAGCTACAAATGGTAGGAAATTGTGGAGAGCCGTGATCATCCATGTCTTAAAGAGATACAGCCACTAAAATCTTTTGTACATTTAGTGATGATCTGTTCCACTTTCTGTACAAACATTGCTTAGTGCCACAAAGGATAGGAAGTTGTGGAGAGCCATGAGCAAGTGAAGCTCATGAGTCTTGGTGAAGACAACGCTTCTTCAAAACTTGTGGACTGGCACTACAGAATCACAAAGAACCAGATAACAGTTAAAAGAACCACTGTAGCAGATAAGAGAAACCACATCACTTGAGGACTACCAACAGCAGCAACAACTAAAATGGATAGCACATGTAACGTGAGAAAATAATGACATAATCAAGATTTTGACATTCCACAATTTTTTAAATAAAAGGTTAGGAAGGAAACGCCGATCAGTATTGGAAAGAGCAATAATGAAAAAAATTGTTTTAAAAAATATTTTATAAATTTTAACCAAAAGCAGTAGCAGCTGCTCAGTCAATGAATACCAAATATTTCCTTATAAGGAAACAGCTCATATTACCATTACCATGATCATCCATATCCTGAAGGGACACTGTACATAAAAGAATGGCAACACCATCTTATTTCCTAACGTCAAAACATTTTGATAGACATAGTGCTCCTTTTTTGTCAAGTGAATGTCATCTTTCAGGAAGCAATCTATAGAATTATTTTACTTTAATGTTCTGTTGTTCACCTTAGCTTCCTTCCGAAGGATTGAACTCACCATGCAAAAATATAATTCTTTCCTTTTCTTTTTTCTTTTTTTTTTTTTTTTTGTTTGCTTTATTTGTCCTCTTGGTAAAGTCTCGTGTATTTGTATTGTTCTGAGTGTTCCTTAAAAACTTGTGTTTGTTAAAACGTCTGTAACAATCAGCCTAAAAGATAACAGTGTCTTGCCTGAGCTCTGCAGAAACCCTTTTATCAGCATTGATTCTAAGTTCTTATGTAATGTTTATGATAAGAAACCTGGCTATGTTATGCTACCCACACAGCATCAAACAATTTTTTTAATGCCATGTCCGTCCACGACGTAGATAATGATGACTTTCCACAAGTTTCTTTTATTTATTGTCTTTGAATTCTTCTTATTTCTTATGAAAGACATTCAAGTGGTTTTTCATTGTTGTCTTCATGGTATTGAATTCAGAGAAGTTCTTCTATTAGACTGGCTACCCAAACAAACCTGTAGAGCTCGATTTACCTTCCGTTATTTTTGCTTGGAGAAGAGTGGGATTCATGTCTTTCTCAAGGGCATTAGTGTCATACTTGAACTTGGCTTGTCAGTTTCCATCTCTACACTAATATGCATTGTGCCAACTAAATATCTTTTTGAATTTGGTCTTGTCTCTCTCTCTCTCTCTCTTTTTTTTTTTTTTATATATATATATATATATATATATATATATATAGCATCAAGTTCATTAAAGATAATAAAAAAAACTTGAATGTTATTTTTTTAAATTTTTATTCTGACTTTTAAGGTAATTTGTTTGGCTTGGAATAACATCTGAAATGTCCAAATTGATGATAATTTTAGTGTTATTTTGATATGGCAACACGGGCAATGCCAGGTAGCCCTGCAGGTAAGGCAGTAAATGTCGGTCTGAATATTTTTGTGAAAAAGAAAAAAATATATATGTATATTAAATTTTAAGACTTGATAATTTTTTTTTTTTGTTATAGAATTTTCTGATAGCATTCTTTAAAAAAAAAAAACTTATTTTTTTTTCCCAGAACCTAAAAATCCCAAATTGGAAATCCAGGAATGTTGGACGGCATTACAGGACTGCAGCCATTTTCCAAAGCAATCCAATCTTGATGATACATCCGACAATGTGTGAGTAAGCTTGAGATTTATATTTTTGAGAGAATCTCCTTGAAAGGTGAAGTGGGGAATAATAATAATAATAATAATAGTCAACAAAAGAACAGTATTGTTTTGACTTGAAAATGCAGCTGACATATTTTCTGCCAGAAGGAATTGGTATATGCTTTTTTATTTTTTCTTTGTTAATCATTTTTCCACTCACGGGCACATATTGTACATAAATTAAAAAAAATTATCATTGCAGCTGAAGGTTCAGTCCAGTAGACAAAATAAAAATACTATTTAAAAAGTAAATGGAGTATTTACTTCAATATGAGTATCAGTAAAAAAATTAACACTTGAAGTAATAAGAAAAAAAAAAATTAACTTTTATTTCAAATTTCAGTTTGTCTTTTTCACATGTTGAGCTGAAATCTTTCTCTTTGCTGGTAGCCATCATTTCATTTCTAGGTCGTACCAGTGTGTGCCATGGTGCATGGTTTGGGTAATACTGATGTAAACATTTGCTTATTTAGTGGGATCTTTTATCTGGGATAATGTGAGATATACCTACACACATGGATTCATATAATTACATAAAATCACTTGTTATATATTTTGATGCATGTTTCATTAAATAATATAGACAAGTGTTGTCTATTTTATGTAAATTCTTTTCATATCGTCTGATAAGCTTAATAACATTATCATTAAACAAAGAAAGAAAATCACAATATTGATACATATTTTTTAATCATATCTAATCTTTCGGCTTACATAAGCCATTATCAAAGATGACAATTACATTACAATATATTAAGCAATACACGGACAAGTCAGTGATGATAGTCTGTTTCTGTTTACATGGAAGATTTCCAAGCAATGACAAACTCGTGCATATAAGATGCTGGAAGCGAAAATTGCACTGCAGCTCATGACGTCACATATAACCACATGAGAGTGAAAACAAGAAGTATTAAGTATGGGAAGCCGTTGGTATAAACCAATGGCTTCTGTTACCAATTATAGGCATTTAAGAATATTTGTGGAGATTTCATGGTTTATTTTGTTCAGGTTAGGTTTCAACTGTTTTTTGTATATAGCTTCAAGAATTTCTAGTTTTTGTTTATTGTTTTCATGTTTAAGTATAGTTGTGTTTTCAACAAGGATTTTCCGGAATTGTGTATGTGGCAGGCATGTTGTTTTAAATGTCTGAAAATGTTAGAGTTATCATTCAAATGTTGTGTCAAGCGTTGTGAAAGCGAGTTTGTGGTGTGACTATCATAAATATTATTTAATTTGTTGGAGATAATGATAATGTTATTAAGCTTATCAGAGGATATGAAAAGAATTTACATAAAATAAATGGACAACACTTGCCTATATTATTTAATGAAACATGCATCAATGAAAAAATGCTGCCGAAATACACACAATATATATATATATATATATATATATAGAACCTTTTTACTGTTGAACTAGCTAGATGCAACTGTCAGTTCTAATAGTTTCTTTCCTCGTACTTCTTCCTTGTGGAACTCTGTTGTGATTGTTTTTTTTTTCTTCCTTTCTACCTATAATCTTACAAAATTTAAATACAACATCAATTGCCATCTTCTGTTTTACTGTTCTTTTATTGTCCTTTTCTTCACTTCTCACTAAAGTCTTCTCATTCCCTTTCACCCCCTGTAATCCCCTGCATTCTAATGTGTGTGTATGTGTGGTGCCACAGTGGATAGCAGCTCGAATTGAGGAATTGGAGAGCCAAGTTCAAATTCCAGTCAAATTCATTACATTCACTTACGTGCTAATACCCTTGCAAAAGGTATTAATCATTGTTTAGGATTTCATCAGACAAAAGTTATATTTCTATTTCCAAATGCACAATAAAGAAAGAGGATGTTATAATTTTAAACTTAAAATTTTGTCATTTTAAAAAAAAATGTGTTTGGTTATATAGTCTCACTGATTTCATTTAGTTTCGATTTTTATCCTTTTCATTATAAATATTGCACCTTGTGATACTAGAAGAAAGGCGAAATGTTGGAAGAACCTGGGTGTTAATATTTACTATCAATGATCTAGCACTTAAAGCACTATATATATATATATATATATATATATATATATATATATATATGGGAAAGTGTTTGTAGGTACAAACAATGTGGACATAAGAATGAACACAGCATGGTGACTGTCTGTTTCATGCCTCAATATGATCTTTAGATCAGGACTTGGTCTGAAAATCACATTGAGATATGAAATTAACAGTCACCATTCAGTGTTCATTCCTATAACCACACTATATATGTGTGTGTGTGTGTGTATATATATATATATATATATATGTGTGTGTGTGTGTGTGTGTGTGTGTATATATATATATGTGTGTGTGTGTATATATATATATATATATATATATATAAAATGTTGCAAGAGGAGAAACCTTTATGCTGATAGATTTTACTACTTGAGGAACTTTGTCAAGGCAAATGTAGAAATTTTTAGGAACCTGTATTTATATACCCCCAAAAAATAAAGTAATGTTGAGAAAAAAAATAACATTTGTTCAGAATTGAATTAGAGAATGCTAATGCTGAGAGAATATTTGGAATATTTTAGAATGTTTCTTCCTTTTTTGATTTGAGTGTATAATATCTTTTTTTCCTTTTTTCACTGTTATTTTTTTTTTCTGTTTATATATAAATACAGGTTTCTAAATAAAATTTCTACATTTGCCTTCACAAAATTTCTCAAGAGCAAAATGTGTCAGCATAAAAGCTTTTCTTATTTATATTGTCTTTGTAGGTAGATTTATTTATATCTCAATTTTTACATATATACAAACACACACACACACACACACACACATATATATATATATATATATATATATATATATATATATAACAAATTTCTTGGTTTTCTTTTTTCTAATTTTCCAATGAATCAATACAAATCAAAATGATATGCTTCTCTGAAGTTGATTTCATTGTATTTATTCTTGATGCTGTATTGACTGAATTGGTAAAAGCCCAATTGTAATGAGGAGGGCAGAATCAAGGAGGTTCAGTTGCAGTTTTCTTTGTCTTTGGGTGGGTAGCTGAAAATATTTGGTTGGAACAGAAGTTCTTGCAATTTCAATATAAACCTACAATACAAACTACAAGAACTTTACTTTTAACCAGATACCTTGTATGGTGTTGGCATTGTTAGAAATTAATTTAAAACATTTGTCTTCATTTTTAATCAATCAACTGAATGACCTTCTTTTTTTTTTCTTTTTTTTTTTTTTTCACCCCCCCCCCCCTCTTATTAACATTGTCTAACACAATGGTTGTTAACATCTAGAACCCCTCTTTTCAGATATTTGTGCTTGTTGGTGGACTCCTCAATATTAAAATTGCACTGGTAGATGGAGCAGAGTTAATATCAGTGGTTTGTGTTTGGTTGCATGTGAATTGATTGAAACAGGTGTGGAATGCAAGAAAAATAAACAGAAGCACAAAGATCAAGTTTTATAAGACCTTGGTCATTTGCAAATGCATATATAAAAAAAAATGTTATTATTTTTCTCATTTGAGGTTCAAAGGGTTAGATCAGCTTGCAAAACTTTCACATCGATGTCATGTATGGCACCAGATTCACTCCTAAGCATCTAAACTGCCACCATCCTGGGTATGACGATAAACTACATCCAACAGCAAGGCCTCTGGTCAGGAGGTTTTGAGGAGCGTGGAACCATCTCTTAATTGCTGGTATTCCCAGGTCCACCCTGACCAGGGGTGGTAGTACCTGTTAGGGTCCCAGCTATGAGCAAATAGTTAACCTCCAAACTGGGGTCAAAACACTATGAAAGTGTAAAAATAGATTTTAATACCAGAAATACTTTTTTTAAAAAATTATTGCCAGCAATACATTTTTGAAGAAAAAAATATTACCAAAAATAGATTTAGGTTGATATGCCGTAAAAACAAACCAAACGAAATCTAAACTGCCAGCTGTATACAAACCACTTCCTTAGACCAATGATTAAAAATGGTTTAGAGTGAATAAAGCCTCTGGGTTTTAACAAAGACATCCTTCTTTGAACCTTATGGACTGATACTACCGAATCACAAAGAACATTGGCAAATAAAAGAAGCCACATCACTTGACTTTCAACAGCAGCAATAACTTAAATGGATAGCATATATAACTCAAAGAGAAAATAATGACATAAGATGTTGACGTTCAACACAACTTCAAACATAGAAATCTGTCTATATTTCTGAGATGAGGTATTATGTACATTATTTACATTATTTGGACTATTGTCCTCATCTTTGTTGCCATATTTATTACAATGTTTCAGCTGTTGTACACTCTGGCCTTCTTCATGTTGTTGGAATGTTGAACTGAACCCTTTATGCACATATGTTAGGCCACAAAAATCTCCTGAGCCGACCAAGCATAGAAATGAATACAATATGGGAACCAGTAATAAGGAGTGCCAGAGAAAAGCGATAACAACAAAAGTTGCAATATGAGCTCTGGTAAAAACATGCAATGATAACAGTAAAAATTGCAATATGAGTACTGGTAAAAATTGTTGGTGAGACATTAGGTTTATAATACCCAGAAATTCATACACAGATGTCCTCAATGGCACAGTGGATAAAGGCATTGGTTAGATCCAGTGACAGGAACCAGAGAGTGTGAGTTCAATACCAGGTTATTTTTTCACATTAAATATAAGTATGTATAATACCAGGTCGCACTTTTTAATTTTATTTTTAAATATTATTTAATGAAAATTTTTGACAATGCACCTAAATGAAAACCCTTCTTCAAATAATAACTGATACATCAAAATACAGTGATAGTGAACATGCAAACACCCCTTGTCTGGATGAATGGATTTCTCTGTATCCTTGGAAACGTGAATTATGAATTTTTGCAGTGTCTTTAAAACCCAGTAAGTTATTCCAAAATTCGCTTGAGGATGAAATGGAACTAATGTCTTTAATTTAATTACAAAACTAAATTTGAAGCTTTTAGCTTCCATTTTTGAAACATGGTTAGAACTGTGTAGCAAAAAAAAAAATACCATATTTTAAATCAGTTAATTTATAATATTAATGCTCTGTAAATTTAGCACTATTTTGTAAAAATAAAAATATCTATAAGAACACTGGATTATATATCTTACTGTTCTTTTATATTTATATATATAAATAAAAGGCTCAAACACTAATATTCCATGATTATAATTTATTATAAATTATAACCATGGAATATTAGTGTTTGAGCCTTTTATATTATATTCTTACTCTGTCCTGGACATTGAGTTCTACTTGGATTCTATCCTCTTGGAAATTTGTGTGTGTGTGTGTATATGTGTGTGTGTATATATATATATATATATAGAGAGAGAGAGATAGATTATAATATTTTTATTATAATAGATTATAATAAAAAGACATTTTACATCACTCCCCAAAAGCTTATAATAAGTTATCTACCATTGCCTGATGAAGTACAATCATAGTATTGAAACGTGAAAGCTTTTGTGTAACGATGTAAAATGTTTTTATTATAATCTATTATAATAATATATTTTGCTCTACTTTGTATTGAGCACTTTTTTAAAAAGTAAATGCTAAAACCTGTGGAGTTTTATTCCATCTGTTCTGTCTCTTATTTGGAGATATATTTGGGGAGCAACCTTTATCTTAAACATTTTTCATTAAATATGACAGACAAGGAAAATTTAGTTAATGTTTTATTTAGTTTTTCAGCATGTTTATGTTTTCCTTGTTTTGTAGGAGTAAGGAAGTACAGAAAAGTTCCCTACAAAATAGAAAAACCTAAGGGTGCTGAAAAAACTAAAAAAATTAATTAAATCTGTCTTGTCTGCTATATTTAATGACAGATATAAAATTGTACACTGAAGAAAATTTATTTTTGTGACAACTTTTTTTTAATAATTGTAAGCATGTCAACAAAACATCTGTAGTAGTAGTACCAGCAGCAGCAGTTGCCTACCTCAAGCAGACACATAAACACAGTAGAGCCCATTGTATGCATTTGCAGTATTTCTTCTTTTTGTTTACTTATGCAAACTGAAAAGTAGCATTGGCTTTTATATTATTGCCAACAGCTCTCTCTCTCTACACGTGTGTATATATATATATATATATATGTGTGTGTGTGTGTATATAAGTCCATCATCCAATGAAATCCTAATAATTAAAACATGTCACTAAAAAATGCATACACACACACACATTTATTTAATAAATAAATAAATGTTTTATTACCCTTTAACATTTTCTTCACCAATCTAAAAAGAATTTGGATTACTACCATACACAAAAGACAATGGTTAAACATAGGAAAACAAAAAAAAATTCCTTTAAATAATATGTGGAAATAACCATTGTTTGCCTGATGATTGATCACAAGACCCAAAACGTGTGTAGCAAAAAAATATGGAGATAAAGTACAATATATACTTTAAAAAAATTAAAATAAATAAAAAAAAATCCACATTATAACCAAAAAACATTTGCAGTTTCTCTTTTCTCTTTAATATATATATATATATATATATATATAGCTTTATTTAATATACATAAATTAAACAATACCAGTGTTAATGAGTTGATATGTAGAGGCCATTCCTCCTTGATTTTCTATTATTTAAATTGCCATAAATAATGTTGTTATAATTGTAATCATGTTTGCTGCAATTTTGTTAATAAATGAAAATTTCTGTTTATTTCTACTTTTGAATGTCTTCATATGTTTATTTCTTTTATTTTTAGTGGTTTGAAAGAATCACTCAAGGAACATATCGAGCAGATCTCTTCTGTGATGGCAATCAAATCAAGATGAAGGGAGAGTTTAAAAATAAAAAAAAGAAATGATCATCCGTCCAGGAATTGGCTTTTGAGGCAATGGATCCTTTCACCTGGTGTTAAGCCCAAACCAAACTTTTGGCTATTTTTAAAAAAATGATTTGTTTAAAAAAAAAATTAAAAAAATAAATGACCTACTTGATGCCAGCCTCTGACAGTTCTGATTGTTGATGGGTGAATATTGTCTTGTTGGCTGAAATGGCTCTTCTTCCTGAATTCTATAAGCCCTGAGAAATGGAAGTCTTGGATGGAGGGTGGCATGTGTGTATGTGTGTGTGTTTTATGAATAGATTTTAATTAAAATTAATTTTCTCTGAAGTCAATCATTTTACATGAAAATCTTTTTTTTTTTTTTTTTCATATATGCTTTGGCATTTTCCAATTCCATAATCTTTACATTTTAATAATTTTCAAAACAGATTGGGGCTATATGATCTTCATTTTCATATATCATTAACCAACACAAAGTGCTGCCCAAAACATCGGAAGATGGTATGAAATGGCTTCCTTGATGAAAAAAGAAAATTGAAAGAAAATACTGTTCTTTATTGGTTTGTGGGGTGAATGAGAGAGATGTGTGAAATATCTGGTGAGACATGGGAAAACACTGGTTGAGTTTGACAGATAAACACTATTAAGGAATTTCTTTAGATTTTCCAATCATTTTTCGGTTGTAATTAGTATAAAAGTTGGTTGAACTTGTGTTGCCTGATGACGATTAGAGATTAAATTGGGGGATAAAAGTTGTCTTCTTCTCTGTTTATTAAACAGGGTGGGTATGATCACTTTTATCTTTTTTGTGGGAGGGGGTTTATAATCACTTCTTTTCTCAACCTTCCCTTCCTCCAGTTCATTCGATATATTTAAACGTGCCTCATACACAGGATTATTTTCAATGTTAATCTTTGGCGACTTGCATCGATTCCTTCCCCTAACATTTGACATGGATGATCTATCTTGCTCAAAGGATTTTTTAAAAAACATTTTCAAAGTCTTTATCCAATAAATATTCTTCATTTACCATTCCATCTATTGTTCTTCATACAGCTTTTCATTACATATCTCATTGGGTTTTTTTTTTTTTCTTTAATGATGAAACTAATCTTTTTCATGACAAAGATCAATTTAAAAGTGCATAAGAGCGGATGACGCACAGAGATGTGTCTGTGTATATGAGACAACGGTGAATGTATTTCAATTTACACAAAAATCTACAGATTTTCCTTTAGAGAAAAAAAATCTGTCATAACTCGACTTTTGCAGAATTTGTGCTATTTTTAAATCTGTCAGTAAACTTCTAAATGCTGATAGATTATTGTAAAAAAAAAAAAATGCATATATATAAATAAAATTTTATAATAAACAATTTTTAAAGGTTTACATTTTCTGTTTTGTTTCAAGTTTTGTTATTTCTCAATTCTTTATCAGTTATGAATGCATTCAGGTAATTTGTCTAAAAATAAAAATAATAGATGATTATTATTATTTTTAACCCATGGAAATTTTACAGTTTTCCTATTTTAACATTCTGATGAATCTTAATTCTTAAGTTAATGATTGAATAAGCTCATGGCGAGTTCTACGACAATAAAATATCTGTAGAAATTCCCCTATCGCACCGTTAAATATTTGAGCTTAACAACTTTAACAAAATATTGTAATAACAACCATAAATATGAATTCTGGCCGTTATTTTAAGAAGTAAGGGGGTACAAATGAAAAGATTTGAAATCGACTTTTCTGTTTCACTGAAACGGCTGTTAAACACTTCTATCTTACCTTCTTTCTTTCTTTCTTTTTCTCACTGAAACTAAGTAGTGTCTTTTCCCCTCTTTCAAAATGGAATATTACATTATTTATGAGGTACTGGCAGGAGATGTTAGACACTTCTATCTTCCTTTATTTCTTTCTTTCTTTCTTTTTCTCACTGAAACTAAGTAGTGTCAAAATAGAATATTCCATTATTTATGAGGTACTGGCAGGACATAACGGTCCTTTGAACTTAATGAAGGGAAGGAGAAGCACAAGTAGATTAGGATGATTATTATGCGAACAATTGTTGCCATTATTATTAAAGTTATTATAAAATAGCATAAGGCTTACATAATGTATTTTTGTTAATTCCTGACCAATGACAATGCTTTCCTTCCTCATTTGCAGTGTGTTGAACTCTTAACATATTCTAAAATTATGTCACCCTTGAAATGGTTTGCAGAAAGCATGTGATGATCTGACCTTGGAAGTTTGAAGAGGAGAATAGGCAGAGTATCTGGAATCTCCATAAAGTCAATTAAACTTTGGCACTGGCAAATTTCAACTCCTAGCAGGGCATCACCGTTAAAGAAAGAAAACATCTAATTTTCTGATGTTATAATTTTAATTTGTAAGTATCTATCACCCTTTTCTCAGCCATCTTTGTTCTGTTATAGACATGCATAATGAGAAAAAAAATGGCTTTACTTCTGCTAATTATTGATAAGCTACAGAATTCCTCCAAATGGTGAAGCAAAAAAAAGAAAATGATAGCAACTATTTTTCTCATTTTGGAGGGAAGGCAGGCTGAGCTGGTGATAGATTCAAACGATTGACATGAAGATGGTGGAATGTAAAAATAAAATAAAATCTCTAAAAATGCAACACTTTATTAAAAGAAGGCAGGAAGCAACATTTAAAACTGAAAAATGATGATGAATATCAGATGTTAGCACATGAGGACTTCCTCAGAAGGCCACTTCAGACCCAGGATCTACACCCCAAAAGTTATACTTCATCTGCTGATGTTGACGGCTGAGAAGACAAACCTGTGCACATAGCGAGATGGGTGTATATGCAAATACACTCAACCTTGGATTTTATCATAGGTGCAGTGAACGACAGATGATCGGAGAATGTCATAAAACTCTTCACGATTTTGCCATGAATGCCGTTACGCAATAGCTGTTAGATTTGAAAAAAGGATATATTTTGATTGGTGAGAAAGTAAATTTCTTGGCAATCTAAAGACATTAGAAATGCAGTCAAAAGCAATTTGGTTGCTAAACATTAGCCATGGTAAATAGTACTAAATAACACCAAGCTTAAAATCTTCTTTACATAAATGGGGAAATTAATCAAAATTCAGTTCTGGAGTGTCGTCTACCCCTACCACCAGACTTTATCTTGACATTTAAAGTCGGAATCAATCTCCATAAGGGGAAATGCTAAGGAAAATACAATTTCTGCCATCACTATTATGTATGTATATGATGCTCTGTCGACTGTGACCTTATTGTAAATAGGCCTGATAGAAAGCCAATCTTGAAAACGTAACATTAACTGAGATTAAAATGTGAAGTAGCAACTAACCAAAAAGAATTCTACTGGGAAAAGGTTTAATTTCAAGGTGATATGACGTGTGACGAAAGCAGATAGCCTAAACACGCATATACGCATATATTAGGGTTAATTTCTGCCTAGCAACAGAATATAGATCACGTGGGAGTCTTATGACATTTTGGGAAGGCAGGTCAAAAGGTTGACTGACCCAATTACCCATAGCGACAAATGTCTAGACAGAAGCTAGACAGGGGATGGATGTAAGCTAGAATTCGCGCCAAAACTTAAGATACGTGACAGAGATTCACTCGAGAATCAGTTGCTATCTTGACTTTGAAGAGGTAAGACCTGAAGCCGAAGTGCTGATAGTTTATGAACGGAAAGATAAGACGCATTTGATAGTGATGGAACTTATCCAGTTCAACCCAGGCAACTCCGGACAAGAAATATAAGAAGTATTCCTGTTCGAGAACCCCAAATTGAAGACGCAGAGAAATTTATACGCTGAGGATTCAGTCTGCATTTAAAGAAAACGGATATCCATAGAAGAAAGCACATACCTCTGTTATAAGTTGAATTGTGTAAAGAAAAGAAAACGGATATCCAAGAGAGGAAGAAAGTATATACTTCTGTTACAAGTTGAATTGTGTAAAGAAAGAAAAAGGAAAACCAGGGAAGAAAGTGTATACCTCTGTTATAAGCTGAATTGTGTAAAGAAGAAGAAGGAAAGAAAGAAAGAAGAAAACCAAAGAGAGGAAGAAAGTGTACATCCCTGTTGCAGTGAGTCGGATTTGAAAACCTAACTGTCTACAGAAGAAAACAGAAGGAAAGAAAAAGGCAAAACAAAGAGAGGAAGAAAGTGTATACCTCTGTTACAGCCGGACGGTGTGTGAAATTGTGTTTGTGTCGAGAAAAGAAAGGACAATGATAAAAAAAAAAGAGAACTGAATATAAAAGTTAAGTAATCATATTTTGGACCCGTAGTAGAAAGATATACATACATCCATGAATATTATGTTCGTGCAAACACCTTTCCACATGTAAAAACAATAATCGTAACTCCTATCCCATCTCTTTTGTGTACGCGTTGGCTTCTGCATTCAATTCATAGTAATTCATACTTATATTTTTGTATGTTCGGGTTCAGTTAAATCTATTTAGTGTTGGGCGAATTTTGATATCCCAATGTAAGTTTTGAGATCTGGTCGTCGGATGTTTTAACTCATACTTATATGTTCTTTTATTTTGGTATTTGTATATTTGTACATATTAAAATTCTTATATCAAAAATCGCTAAGCCTTATAGTTCATCCTTGTATTGTGGATCAGTATTCTTGTTGAAAATGAAGCGGACATGGGAAAGATTATTGTTCGATTATTCTAATCGAACAGTGATCTTAAAAAATATTTTTGTTTACCAATTGTCCATTCTGACGATCTGAGAGAGATAGCTTGTATCTCTCCACAGGTGTAAGAATGTATATATCCCCTAGTCGGCGTATGATCGCCTTATAAACCCATTCGTCGACTGGGGCATATGACAGTGATGTTGAATAAAAATCCTTCCAAGATACACATGGCCTAGTAGATTAAAATGTTCATAAAACATATTGAGAGATCCCTGACAGATGTGTGTTAAATCCCTGGGTCTGGTAGTGCTGAAATGTCACATACGTTGGCTCTGGGGAGGAAGCAGACAAGTGACACATAGGTGAGTATTGATAAGAGATCTTTTAAATATGGAAAACTAAATGGGAATAACTTCTTTGGATTGAATAAAGGGTTCAGTTCAACCAAGAATTACGAAGAATACAATCACTGAAATAAGAGTGACTTTTCATAGAAACATTTTATAAATTTCAACCAAAAGTAGTACTGTCTGTTCGGTTGAATGCTGAATGTTTCCTTATAAGGAAACAGCTAATATTACGGTTATCTTCCAGTAAATAGCGAACAATATTCGAGGATATGTATGTTATATACTTTGGTTCAGTGGAAGGAAAAAAAATGGACAAGAAACATGGGGGATGAGACTACTGAGTACTTACTGATATGAGTTATCTCCCCTAAGCATGGAAATTGGAATGGGAACAATCTAGCCCCATGAATTGAATAAAGGGCTCAATTCAAAATTCCAAGAAGATTATCAAATTTGGCAACTGATGCTTGAATAAGTTTGGAGGGTTGAAGTATTTTGAGTGTAGCAACCAAGATAAACATGTCCTTGTCTGAATAGCAAAGCATACTCATTGTTCGGAGCCCTCAACATTAAATGGAACAACATTGACTCTTCTTCAGCATAAAATAGTTAAAAATGTACAGATCTGGTATAAATTTCTCGATAGTTTATATTGTAAAATCTGTGCAATATGGAATTTAATAAAAGAATCTTACTATAACCATTATTATAGCATTTAAGTGAAATCCTCTTTTTTGCAACAGTGAAATCAATGTCCATTGGTCTTATTAAAGTAAATGTACCTCTTGGCAGGAACTGAACCTGCATTCTCTTTATCCTAGGAAATCACCTTTTAGATTGGCATTTAACCACAAAGATTTCTACAATAAAGCAAGGCTCAATGACTTCTTTTACAAAATACTCAGCCAGGGAATCAGATTGTTTTAATCCACTGGGGGTTGAAAATCTGGAGCCTTAAATCTAATGTTTTTTTTTTCCCCCCTCTGGCATTTGTGATTTCAATCTCTAGGCTCGGTAAAATGCTGAAAAATCGCATACTCTGGTTCAAAGAGATAGATAAGTAACACAAAGACTGCCGAGTACTAACTGATATGAGTTATCTCCCCATAACATGGAAATTGAAATGAGAACAATCTGGCCCCATGAATTAAATAAAGAGCTCAATTCAAAATTCCAGATATGTTTTAACAAACAATCTACAGTGTGTTTCTGTTAATCTACTGGTTAAATTTTGGAATTTTAAATCTGTCTTTACCTGGGTAGAGGGTTCTAACTCAGGATAGGAACTTTATCTATCTTAGTCTGTGCATATCTCTATCTATCCTAATTGGCGGCTCCCAGATGATGTTTATCAGGTGATGAATTATTTTCCATCCCCATAACATGGAAAAATTTCCTGATGGGCTAAATTCCCTTGTTTCAACAGTTCAGACTTTTACAGCTAAGACTTGCCGTGCCACAAGCACAGAGGCAGTCCTTATTCCCTTTGTATTCCATTGGTAAGGAGGAAGTTTCATTTGGACAGCTTCTTCCAAAAGGCCACTGCTTTGTGGAACAGACTCCCAGGAGGATGCTTCCCCAATCACTAGAATCTTAACCTCTTAAAGTTCAGGGTTGTTAACTATCCTATATAATGTTTTATGGTCATAAAACAACTTTGGGCAAACAATAGTATTAAAATAAAAATGCTTGGTCTACTGAGGTGGTTATCAGTGCCAGCTACATGGCAGTTGTATGTATCTGGGTCTGGTCATGTTAAAATGTTGCATACTATGGTTTGGTGAGAAAATAAGTGTTATAAACAGGATGGTGAATAAGACTGATGAGTATTAACTGATATGAGTTATCTCCCCTTAGCATGGAAAGACCAATCTCCCTGTGGGTTGAATAAAAGGTTTAATTAGAAAAAAGTCTTCGTAAAGGGGAAAAAAATTGTTTTTATTTATAATATTCTTTATATCTGTCAGTAATCTGTCTTTGGTATGCATTGACTAAGAAATAAGCTTCCCCCCCCTTTTTTTAATCATTTCACCCCAAGCAAAGTGGAAATGCCACTAGTACACAGTGGGTTACAGAGAGGGAAAGAGAAGACTGAGAATAGGAAGGATTACGGAACAGACTAAAGATTAATGAGATTCAAGAAGACAGAAAATGACAATTGAAATTGCATTTAAATTTTTGAAGATTGTAGTTATCAGGGAAGCAAGGAAACTGAATTGAGTTCTACAGGTGGGAAGTGTGAGAAAGGAAACTTTGAATAGAAGTGGTGGTTGCATTTAGCTATTTTCAGACGAAACTGGTGGATTTTGTCAAGAATCTTGAGATGTACTGCAGGAGCATCAGACCAGGTATGACAACAGTATTCAATGCATGGGCAAATGGTAGATTTGTAAATGTGTAAGACGGATTCTGACAAGAAAAATTTTCTGGCATATAACAGTCCATTATTTATGAGGTATTGGCAAAGTGTAATAGTCACGCAAACTAATGAAGAAACAGACAAGTACAATTATAATAGGATTCTTGGCCTACTAATCATAGCCTAGAATATGTGTCGATTCTTTCAAACATGTTTCTA
Organism: Acanthosepion pharaonis; assembly: GCA_903632075.3. NCBI lineage: Eukaryota > Metazoa > Mollusca > Cephalopoda > Sepiida > Sepiidae > Acanthosepion > Acanthosepion pharaonis. Next base: position 446,462 of record CAHIKZ030001241.1, read on the forward strand.
TTATATTTCATTCTACAGGGCTCAATGATTACCCTTTTCCCTCCATATATGATCAGCCATGTGTGATTTCATTCATAGATTATGTAAAGGGGTTCAGTTCAAAATTCACTGAAGATTTACCTAATGAATGCTGGTGGGACACAACAGCCAAGACATTGTGATAATAGCAAAGCTACGAACATCAGTCCACATGTAGACAGTTTACAAATTTAATTTAAATTTGAGTTGCTTTAAAACTGACAAAATACAAAGATAAATTCCTCCATACTTGTGGAATTTTTACAAATATTGCTAATGACACTTTTTTTATTTGTAATATTCTACTTATTTGTGTCTGACTTGTATTTTGCAAGTAGAATTTGACTTGATAATTGCTTTGACAACACAAAGGCATTAGTTGCCAGAGTCTCAATGAGTTTATCTCCCTCCCCCCATCCTGCAACTTTTTCATTTTCTTTTTCATGTTCTCAACTCTTTCTTTCTTTCTCATTTCATCTGACATTTTTCTTTCTCATTTCCACACCTTTTTCTTTCATTTTTTCATTTCCTCCCCTTCTTTTTCTTTTTTATTTCTCCCTTTTTTCATTTCCTCCCTTTCTTTTTCTTTTTCATATCCATCGTTTTTTTCATTCTTTTTCAATTACCCACCCTTTTTCTTTTTCATTTCCTCTCTTTTTCTTTTCCTCCCCTTTTTCATTCTTTTTCAATTACCTACCCTTTTTCTTTTTCTTTTCCTCCCCTTTTTCAATTTCCTCCCCTTTTTCCTTCTTTTTCAATTTTCTCCCCTTTTTCTTTTTTTCATTTCTTCCCCGTTTTTCTTTCTTTTTCAATTTCTTCCCCGTTTTTCTTTCATTTTCATTTCCTCCCCTTTTTTCAGCTTCTGGTCTTTTTCTTTTTTCTCTTTCTTTCTTTACATTTTTTCAACCTTTTACTCTTTCTCTCTTTTCTTTTACCATATTTTTTTGACATTTTCCCTTCTTTCTTTTTTATTCATTCTCATTTCACATTTTTTTTTAGTTTCTTTCCTTTTTTTTCTTTTAAACCCATCTTATTCATTTTATTCTTTTTCTTTATTAATTTTATGCATGTCAATTCAATTCATGTATAATCCTCTCCCTGTTCTGGCTGTCAAGGCATACAAATATGTGAGAGAAATTATATTTTAGTTGTATACAACCAAAGAATTTTCATAGGTGCGGCTAATAATAATAAATATAACAACAAAATAGGTTAAAAAAATTACCCTGCATCTTTTATGTGAAGTTGACGCCTCACATAGGCTAATAATAATACTTACTGAAACAAAAAATATTATTATTATAATATTGCTACTGTAAAAGGAAGTGTATTGTTAAAAAGTCGTAGTGAAATTCATCAACGCCATATGATTGATCATCCCTAAATATGCCTCAAAACATTCCATTTATTAACCGTCTAAAAACTACAGAAGAAATAGATTTAATTGAAAGGAAATACCAGTAAACTAACCTGGGGGACATGCCATTAAGGCCGTAATAAAATATGTTTGTCATATAAAGTGATGTGTTTAATGTACAACCGTACCAATTACTTGTATATACAATAATTCTTTTCTGCTAAAGTGATTTTGTCTATATTTCTGAGATGAGGTATTATGTACACTATTTAGATTATTCAGACTATTGTGCTCATCTTCGTTGCCATATTTATTACATTTCGGCCGTTGTACGCTCCGGCCTTCTTCAGGTGGTTGGAATGTCGAACTGAACCCTTTATTTCCCTCACTGGGGTAGACTCTTCTAGTTCCATGTGCCATGTTCAATGAATGTCAGTTATCTCCTGTTAATTCCCCTCTGAAAGTTCTCCACTGTCTTAACCAGGTATTGAGCTCATACTCTTTGGGTCCTGTCACTGGATCTGACTAACGCCTTTATCCACTGTGCCATGTGTCTTTGAGGACCCTCGACTCTGGCAATGATGTCCAAGTATGGCACTCACTTGATTGTTGCGGCGAAGTTAAGACCCTTATTCAATACTGACTCCTCAGAGGCACTCAGCTGATATTGGCTGATGTTGATTACTGCTTTCACTGGTGGGTGATTAGACACATGTAAGTCTAGGTAAAGTCCTTGTAATTTACCGAATATAGCTGATCACTCGTATTCAAGGATACCTGTCTAATAGGGCTGCTAGCCAATCCCTATTGCAGATGCTTACTCTGGTGCATTTTGTGTTTGTTTAACACCCACAGAGCCAACGTGTGGTTTATATTGCAACTATGCTGAGCAGACCTTAGTTACAGTTTCTGGAAGAGAGTGTGTTATCTAGAATGTTCAACAATCTAAACAGTGCCAGCACACTCAAATCCTCGGTCATGATGACTTGTTACTTTGTGCTAGCACAGCTATCAACAGCCCCCCCCCCAATAGTTCTGTCTACTCAATTTCACTCACAAGGCTTCGGTCAACCTGTGGTATGGTTTTCAGGCACTTTCCAAAGGTGCCACACATTGGGTTCGACCTCTCCATTTCGAGTATGGCATAAAAATTTACTTATTCTTTAAATATAAATCAAAACACACGTCTTTCATAAATAGTTTCTTACAAAAGAAACAACTGGTTATTAAATAAAATTTCTTTGACTGCCGGAGACAAAATTTTAAAAAGTTTTCAATGCATATAAAATAACAATATTTATTTATATACCTATTTCCAGTGGGGTCAAGGAAAAAAAATAAAATGTAGCTTTCCACAAAATGCTAGGATGTAGCTGCTGCTTATTTATGTTCAGTGTCCATTCAAGATGGCTCTTCACAATTTCCTGTCCTTTGTAGCTCTTAATAAATTTTATCTTTTTGTTATGTTTTCTAAACCTTGCTCTACCATCCATTTACCCAAGCTCAATAAATATGTCCTGTATTGTTTTCTTCTGTTCTTCTTGCCTTCGATCTGTCCTGTGAGTATCAGATTTTCCAAGCCCTCTTTCCTCATTATGTGCCCTAGAAATTTCTCTTTCTCATGTAAAGTATAAGTAACTTTTTTGTTTCCATTTTCTCTAAAACTGTGTTGTTGTTCATATGTTCAGTCCATGATAGTTGTCTTAGTATTCTTCTGTGGAATCAAATTTTGTTGCTTCAAGTCTCTTTGAGGAGATTGTCCAGCATTCACTGCCATATAGGAGGACAGATATTACGTAACAGTTCAGTACTCTTTTTCTTTGCTTCAATTCATCTTGCATTCACTGCCATATAGGAGGACAAGTCAGTTCTCTTCTTCATCTTTGGGGAGATTGTCCAGCATTCACTGCCATATAGGAGGACAGATATCACATAATAGTACAGTACTCTTTTTATACACAAATTATAAGATCAGTATTACTTTGATCGTTAACTTCAAAATATTATTTCCTCTGTCTCATAATATTTGGTGCATTTGCCTAGTTTTCTTTGGATTATTGGCAACACTTATTAATATTTCCACCTCAGTCCTGTAATGATTGTTACATTCACATTTTCTATCCTCAATGTAACAACTATTATGGGATAGCAGTTGTATTTCTTTCTCATCTTTTTATACAAAATGATTGAAACAAGCAATGTTTCTCACCTCTTCATAGAATGCATTTATTTTTTAATTTTTATTTTTTATGCATTTGCAGCCAACACAAAAGTCATTCATACTGCATGCATCAAAGACTGGAAGCATTTTTTTCTTCAGAAAAAAAAAATTTGTGTCCTGATTTTTTTTCTTTTTTAAAATCTAATTTTATAAATTCTCAGTAAAATAGTTGGACCGTTATTTGTCCAGATACAAATTTCCTAATGTCACCATTTATTTTTATTTTTTAAGTATTGTTTAACTTAGTTTCCAAAATGGCTGAGCAAAAAGCATTGAGTAAAATAATTTTTGATGGAAAAAAATAGAAAGAATTGAAAAAAGAAAAAATACAATATGAGAAAAATAGCGTGTGAGAGAAAGTGATAAATAAAGCAAGAGTAAAAGGAGAATGGAAGCAAGCCATCGAAAAGGGAGAATTTCCACCACTGGCTGGATGTGAACACTCCAAAACCAAAGACTGAATTAAAATTCCATCAATTGTGCATAAGCTTCACATATTGCTTCCGTTTTTACTCACACACTCAAAAACAAAAAATAAGCAATACAATCCAGAATTTCCACCCAATAGCACTCACTGCTGCTTAAAGTAACAAAATAAAAACTGGAGCCAATCTGAGCCTAAGAAAAGGACATAAAAGCCCATCAAAGAGACATTTTTGGCAGTTGGACGGCAGATTGGCCTAGAGTCACAATGCTGTCGGAAAGTGACCTCTCATCTTCAAAAGACAACTCACCAAAGGCTGTTGCCACAGTAAGTCATGACACATTCTCTCTCTCTCTTACTGTACGTCTCTCGGGACACCTTTTACAATTTCACTTGTCTCTTTTTTTTTTCTTTTTCAATGAGAGACATTTATACTGATTTATCATTTGTTGTATTTTATCTTAATACAGTTATTTATTTCTTTAAACCTTCCTTGTTTCTTCTTTGTTCAGTCACCATTATGCTTTAATACAACAAAAGGAAGCAAAAAGAGGAAAAAAGCAATACATACAAAGAAAGCAAGAGAGAAGGAAAGAGCAATAAAACAAGAGAAAGAAAAAGTGAGGGGGGGAATGAAAGCAAGAAAAAGTGAGAGAGAGAGAAAACAGGCAAAAGTGAGAGAGAATGAATGAATGCTAGAAAGAGAGAAAAGAATAATTATTTAATGAAAATCTCCCACCCCTATTCAGATGATTATGGGTGACAGTTTTAAATTAATATCTTGTCCTTCTAGTCCTGATGGAGACTTTGTTCCTAAACTTATGCTTATGGAATGTCAGCATCTTGATTATTTCATTATTTTCTCTTTGAGTTACATGTACTATCCATTTTAGTAGTTGCTGCTGTTGAAAGTCCTCAAGTGATAAGGTTTCTGTTGTCTGGTACAGTTCTTTGTTATTTTGTAATGCCAGTCCACCGCGTTTGAAGAAGGATAGTTCTTGATTGAAGCCATTTTTAATCGCTGTATACAACTGACAGTTTAGATATTTCTGAATGAATTTGGTACAAAATTTAATCTGAATATCTCAACTTAGATAAACTGCTTGGGAACACCAGGTGCTGTAAGCTTGGATGTGCTGGCAGTGTAATGCAAAATGGCTTGGAATTGTTAATCGGAGAATCAAGTTTCAATTTCAGTCGGGATCATTATATTCACTTACACGCAAATACCCTCCTTCTCTCTCTCCCCCAGCTATGGGTTAATTAGTAGGACTTGTATCAGTAAAATATTATCTCCCAAAAACTTCTTATGATCCAAAAATATTTTCTGGCTTTAAATAACCTGCAATAGATTGATAAGCTGTAAAAAAATAAATCAATCCATCAAAAATATTTCTGAACATGTTGGATGCCATGCATGACATACATGTAAGAGTTCCAATTTGATTAAGATAGTTAAGAACATGAATTTAGTTCTTAGGTTAATGTTTTGGTTTTGTAGCAATTGGTGGTGGTGTGTGAAACTACCTCTAGCACAACCTGTTCTATGTTCAATTTCCTAAATTATAGCTTAGAATATGATCGTGCAGAACAAGTTTTGGCAACATTCCAGAGCATCACATTAGACAGCCAAGAAAGCCTGGAGGATAAACGGGTGAAATGTTGTGACAAAAACAAAGAAAGCAATCCAAACCAGTCACACAGAATGATTAAAATGCCTTGTTTAACAAAATCCAGACAAGACATCTGAATTGTTATTTAGAACAAGAATTTGAAGCAATGCTTAGAAACTATGACCTCTGCCAGACACATACTGGATTACTTTTTAGTCAAAAAAACTTTTATTTTAATATTGAAGAAATAAACATAAAAAATAATTTCTTAATCTGTACAAACAAAAATTAATCTTTGATCAATCGAAAATTCTTGAGGATTAATTTCATTTGTTTTATACAATTAATATTCAATATGATTTTTGTTTAGAAGCAATTGAATTCGGTGTTAAGTGAGAGAGAGAGGGAGTGATGGGGACAAAGAGACAGATGAGAAGGTGAGAGTAAGTAAGGATGTTCAAGAGAGAAAGACAGGAGAGAGTGGGTGAGACGAGAGGTGATGATAGTCAAGAGAGAAAGTAAGAAGAGAGATAGAAGAAACAGGAGAGAGAAAAAAGGTGAGGAATGTTCAGGAGAGAGGGGGAGAAACGTTAAGGGAGAGTGAGAGTTGAGGGAGACGTGGAGGAACATTCAGGAGAGAGAGAGTTGAGGGAGACATAGAGGAACATTCAAGAGAGAGAGAGAGAGAAATAGAGGCAATTTGTCAGGAAGAGAGACAAAGGAATCTGACAATTGTAAGAAAGAATAACTTTCTTCTGCCTCGACTTTTCAATTTTCTCCATGAAAGAGGTAGATGTGTAAATTGACAGAGAGAACAAATATTAATCCCGCGTCATGGGGGTTTGTAAATTTTACTGACAACTTGAAGAAAAACCTTTGTTTTTTTTTCTTTCTTTTTCTTTTTCTTTTCTTTTTCTTTTCTTTTTCTTTTCTTTTTCTTTTCTTTTTTTTCTTTTTCTTTTTTTTTTTTTTTTTTTTTTTTTTTTTTCTTTTTTTTTTTTTTTTTTTTTTTCTTTTTGCCTTGCATTTAAAATTAGTTCCCTTTCTCACAAGTCTGTCTACAGAACATGGCTCATCTTCAATTTTGAGATTTTTTTTTAGTTCCATGTATGGAGAAGATAAACAAAGAGTGTGTGTGGGGAGGAGTAGCATGAACGGCTGACACTATTTACATTGTTCAGAACTAGAACAGTCTACTCCAGTGATCAAAATAAAGGGTTCAGTTCAACATTCCAACCACCTGTTGAAGGCCGGAGTGTACAACGGCTGAAACATTGTAATAAATATGGCGACAAAGATGAGGACAATAGTCCAAATAATGTAAATAGTGTACATAATACCTCATCCCAGAAATATAGACAGATACTGAAAGGCTGAAACAAATATGGCGACAAAGATGAGGACAATAGTCCGAATAATGTAAATAATATATAAAATACCTCATCTCAGTAATATAGACAGATACTGAAAGGCTGAAATATTGTAATAAATATGGCGACAAAGATGAGGACAATAGTCTGAATAATGTAAATAGTGTACATAATACCTCATCCCAGAAATATACACAGATACTGAAAGGCTGAAACGTTGTAATAAATATGGCGACAAAGATGAGGACAATAGTCCAAATAATGTAAATAGTGTACATAATACCTCATCCCAGAAATATAGACAGATACTGAAAGGCTGAAACGTTGTAATAAATATGGCGACAAAGATGAGGACAATAGTCCGAATAATGTAAATAGTGTACATAATACCTCATCCCAGAAATATAGACAGATACTAAAACACAGGTGAGTTTAAAAAGGGAGATATTCAATCAAAAGGTAATTGTCTGGTTCCAACAATGGCAGATAAAAAATCTTTCAAATGTAACAAATTATTTATTTACACTATTTGGACTGTTGTCCTCATCTTTATTGCCATATTTGCAATGTTTCAGCTGTTGTATACTTTGGCCTTCTTCAAGATCTGTCTATATTTCTGAGATGATGTATTGTAATTATGTACATCGTTCGAACCGTTGTCCTCATCTTTATTGCCATATTCACAACATTTCGACTGCTGTATGCTCCGTCTTTCTTCAGGTGATATTAGTTGTAACGTTTCCTCACCTGAAGAAGGCCAGAGTGTACAGTGGCTGAAACATCGTGAATATGGTAATAAAGATGGGGACAACAGTCCAAATGAAGTAAATAGTTACAATACCTCATCTCAGAAATATAGACAGATGTAACAAATTAATTTTATTTATCGAGAACATGGCCAAAATGTGAAAAAACTGAATATGAACAAATTTGTATCTTATTGAAATAATTTGACATTTTGGATGTTTTTTTTTCTCTTTGTGTATGGGCATGTAGCCGAGTGGTTAGAATGTTTGCATTCTGACCATGAGATCTGGGTTCGAATCTCACCATGGACAATTTGTTCAGGAAGAAGACTTCCTGATGTTATCAGACTGGAGGGGTCGATCCCAGCATGCAACACCTTTGGAAAGTGTCTGAAAATCATACCACAGGTTGACTGAAGCCTTGTGAGTGAAATTGGGTAGACAAAACCCTTGAGGGGCTGTTGGTAGCTATGCTAGCACAAAGTCACAAGTCATCGTAAGGCTTGAGCATGCTGGCATTGTTCAAACTGTTGATCACATTAAATAACAAACTCTTTCCCAGAAACCGTAACTAAGGTCTGCTCAGCATGTTTGCAGTATAAACCACAGGTTGGCTTTGTGGGTTTTTAATAAACACAAATGCGCTTGAGCAAGCATCTGCAATATGGATTAGCTAGCTGCCCTAGTAGACGGATATCCTCAAATACAAGTAGCCAGCTATACACATGTATCTATGTATATATGTGCATGCATGTGTTGTGGTTTCTTCTCCTTTTCATCAATGTCTTTTCTTCTACTCTCTCCCTTTTACCTTTTCCTCTTTCAGTTTTGAGTGTCAAATGTATAGGCAGTAATTCAGTCAGTCACTGAAGTGCCATACGTGATACACACTTGGGAGTGATAATTTATCTTTTGATACATGACTGACTAGGCAGAAGATTTTCCATGCAGTAGATTGCCATTTCTTTCTGGAGTAGGCTTGTTGCAAACCAAGGCTAAAGAACCCAGTTTCCCTGCTATTCAACCCATAGCTGGGAGGAGAAAAGTTGGATTCATACCTTTTCTAAGAGTATTTGTGCATAAGTGAATATAATGAACTCGACTGGGATTTGAACTCCGCTCTCCAACTTCTCATTCCAAGCCAACATCCATCACACCATCATGCAGCAAGTATTGATCCAAACAAGTTTGCTCAAAAAGAACCAATAAGGTCTGTCTGTTTAATTTTCTTATATTTTTCCAATTTTACAATAAGGTGTTGATTATTGCACTTGAAATTGTGGATAAACTGTCTGAAGTTCATATTGTGTTATTGTTTTAAGTACTTTCGACCATCTCAATCAATTTGCAAGAACCAATGCGGTCTGTGTGGTAGGATGCTTTCTAAAGAATACTATGATGCCAATGAAAGAATTCTATCTTACCACACAGACAATGTGCTGATGGTTTTGTGTGTACATGTGTAACAATTTTCTATATGACAGAAGATTTCACTATAATATGGAGAGATGGAGAAATTGCTAGTCTATATACTAGCCAAGTTCACACAGTTTATTTTAAAATTCTTTCCATCAAATCACAAGTAATAAAATTAAAAATTGATTTACTCCAGTCATTTAAAAATTGTCTAATCTGAAATCTGTGTTGATCCAATCCTCAGTGCGTTGCTTCATAAATTTTCACCTGCTTGTGGAATGTCGGTATCTTAATTTCATTATTTTTCTCTTTGAGTTACGTGTAACATTTTAGTAGTTGCTGCTGTTGAAAGTCCATAAATACCTGTTATTTTTGTTTTTCTTCTATTCTAAGAGCTTGTAACAGATAAAACCTCCGACGATCCCCTAAATGCTCACCCAGCTTTTTGGGGAGCTTTAGTTTGAATAAGGGGTACCAAACCTTTTTTTTTTTTTTTTTTTTTTCATCATTGCCCACTTTCATATAGAAACTTTTTCCATTGGCTACTTGCATAGTAAATATCCAAAATCATACCAAAAATTGTTTGGTAAATGTTTGTTACTGGTTCATAGACTGACTTTATGATGTAGTAAAAAATACCAAAGGGAAATAACAAGTAACACTGACTTATGCGACTGCTGCTGCTATTACCATATGAAAGAACAAATGAAAGCAAACTTGATCAATGAAAACTATATAATTTAGTTTTATGGTCAGGGTTAGTGTTGCAAATGTTGACAAAAATCAAATGTTTTTCATTCATAATTATAAAATTAGAATGTACACAACTAGCAAGTAACAAAAATTTAGCAAATATTTTTTTGTTCTTGGTTTTCCCTAATTTGATTTAAATCCCCCAAAAAATATTATTTCATCTGAAGAGCTATTTGAATGTTAATGACACTTTTCAAAAGTGTTTTGTCCATTATACGCTCCGGCCTTCTTCAGGAAATTGTTTAATGGATGTCAGTTATCTCCTGTTAACTCCCCTTTCCAAGTTTTCCACTCTCTTAACTGGGTATTGAACTCACACTCTGGGTCCTGTCATTGGATCTAACTAACACCTTTATCCACTGTGCCATGTGTCCTTGAGGAAGTAAAGGGTTCAGTTCAACATTCCAACCATCTGAAAAAGGTCGGAGCGTACAACGGCCGAAACGTTGTGATAAACATGGCGACAAAGATGAGGACAATATTCCAAATAATGTAAATAGTGTACATAATACCTCATCTCAGAAATATAGACTGATACCTTTTCAAAAATCTAGAAAATACTAAAATATTTGTTGTTTGTGGGGATATTTATATCTTATTGAGGAATGGGAGCCAATTATATCTATTTAGCCTCTTGCTTTATTTTTTTCTTTTATTATTATTTACATTTTCCTTTGAATAATTTTTTTTGAGGTGGGAGTGCAGTAGCATATGTTCACATGACTTTTTAATACTCAAAATCCTGTATCACCCACCAAAATTTCCAATTGCTGCCATTTTCTGTCCAGTTGCTTATTGCCCACCGGTGCGTAATATCACTCGGATTGGGAAACCCTGGCTTTTTATCTAGAATTTGAAGTTTCTCTAGAGGGACAAAAGAATTCGTTTCTTAGGTATTTGTCATTGTTAGTAATTCTGATTATGTTCCTGACAAATAAATTTGATTTTTTTTTTTTAATTAGTAGAATTCATCCAATACAAAGAATGAGGTGATGAGGATAAGGAGGATATATAATAATTCAGCCTTGACTTGAAAAGTCTGTTCCATAAAGTTGTAGTTCTTGAGGGTGAGTGAGACTTTTTTTTCTTACCTTTGGAACCCTAGAGAAATCTGGGTGTTTTGACTCCTTGCAAGTAGCATAACATGTCTAAGTTATAAAGGTTTGAATTGGTAGAACTGAAGACTAAAGCTCCTCTGAACCTTAGTCATAGAAATACTGATGGAGTAATGATAGACTTATCACTTTGTGTCTGTGAGGAAAGAGGCTGCAGAGTGGAAAATAACTCATATGCTATTATAAACTATTTTGAACTCCGTCAAATCTGGAAAGTAAGGATTGGGTAACACCAGCCCAGATATGGCAGAAATATATATTTTTTTTTTCAACAGTAAGCTTCACCCGGGAGCCACTCAAGGTAGAGGTTACATTAAGCGGCAATTTGTGGAGATAGGAAGGAAAGATAACACTAGACTTGAACAGGTTAAGATTGTAGGGATTGGGAAAACATCCTCTTGGGAGTCCATTCCACAGAGCGGTGGTTCGTGAGAGGAAGCTGTTCAAGTGGAATTTACATTGTAGCAAATGACCCACATTCACTCTGTATTCCATCATTGAGAAGTAAGTTTCACTTGAACAGCTTCTTCCCAACTCCCAAGATGATGCTTCCTCAGTCACAACAATCTTAAGTTATTCAAGTCTAGGGTTAACCATTATCTTCCACAGTTTTCATGGGTGAAAAAAAAAAGAAAAGAAAAATATTCGTAATATCTTTAGCAATAATAAAAAAAATTATTTTTCTTTGTTTATGTGTTTTTTGGTCAGCAAGATCACACAGCTTTTGACTACAGTCAAGTTATCCGAAGAAAATCCAGACCCCCTCTCCATTCCAGCTATATCCCCAAATTTCAAAAATTGTTTGTTTATCTAACAGTCATTGTATTTTTAGTTTAATTATTCTTTTTAGTACACTGACTCTCAAAAGAATCTAACTCAATCCTTTCGTACTCTCTGCAGCCTGTTTCTCCTCATTCCTTTTTATTTCTTTTCCTTTTTCTCATTCCTCTTTCTTTCTCTGATTAACTCCCTGAGGCCCCAGTGATACACCTGTTTATACATAAGCTAAATTGCATTTGAGTCAAGGATCCATAAAGAAAGATGTTACTTGAAACTGATATTTGAAATTTATGAAAGTGCAATTCACATCGAGGATTTGATTTTAGTGATGCTTGAAGCAAATTGGTAAAACACACTCTCGTTTTTTTTTCTAATTTGAAAACACCTTTTCTTTCTGCAACAAACATCATACATTCAATACACAAAGCATTGATCAAAATTTGCGTAATGATCTCACAGAAAAATATATACCTCAATATTTGTGGATTTTAGAAGTACACAAAAGTGCAATTAGGAAAAATCTTACCTCAGTTTTAGCTTAGACTTATATAACTATAACACCTTTTCGTATTATATCAATGGTTTTACAATAACAAGTCACATATATAAAAAAAAAAAAATATATATGTATATATATATATATATATATATATATAATATCCATGTCGATGTAAACTTAGTGTAGGATACTCACTGATTATTCAGTGAGTATCCTAAATCTGAAGATTGCATATTCGCATGAAACTCAGTCGTGCTATTGACATAGGATATATATATATATATATATATATCCTATGTCAACTTAATAGCTCTGTTATATAACATTAAGCACTGATTTTATAACACCTGAGGAAAATAAATATATATGTGCGTATACATATATTTTCTTATTATACCCATGTCTATATCTAATATGTGTGTGTGTATATATATATATATATATATATATATATATAAAAACTCATTTGTATGGATATGAGTTTACAACCCTGGTTTTAATGCTTTTGTGATCATTAGATAATTTAATCTGGCTTTTTTTACTTCAGACATTATTTTTAGTGGATACCCATGTTTGAAATAGAAGCCCCATTTGTTAAATAATAAAAATGGTGGATTAAAAAGAAATCCATTAAATTATTTAGAAATTAATTTGTTTATGTTCCAAATATAAAACTGAGCAGATATGGGCTTCAAAGAAAAATAATCTGAATAAGGAAATGTACTTTCCTTAAAGGAAATAGAATCTTACTAGGCTGTTTGGTCTCTGTGGTCGTTACTATAGAAACAGGTAATTTCTCCATCTCTCTATATTATAGTGAAATCTTTTGTCATATAGAAAACTGTTACACAAACACAAAACCATCCCACATTGTGTGTATGGTAAGGTAGAATTCTTTCATCGACATCATGGCTTTTTTTAGAAAAAACAGACATGACACTGGTTCTTGTGTGTGTATATATATATATATATATATATATATATATATATATATTTATACACAAAGAAATAATCATGCATATATTGATTCTATGTGTGATTATTTCTTTGTATATAAATTATATGCTGCCTAATGTTTCATATATATACATGCATACACACACAGGGCTTTTCTCTCAGGTAATAGAGCAAAAGTGAAATGTTGGAACCTTTTGGAATTAACATTTTATTCCTGTATATATTTTCTGCTTAGATGTTATTTTTATAGATACATTTTATTTAATTAAATGCTCTGCTTTTAATTAAACAGTATTAATTATATTTACCAGCCTATATGTTTGAGAAATTTCATAGACAATATGTATTCTCTGACAGGAATCGAACCTGTATTCCTATATGGAAACCGTCATTTGATCTGACGTGCTATACTATTTAGCTACAGAGAAGCATCTGTTACAATGTTTCATGAGCATGGCCATGGGAATCAACAATCCATCGTAACTGTCTATTTCATGTCTTGCAATATTAAGGCCAGTACGTATTAATGTGTGTGTAACATTTTTAGGATCAGCAAAAAAAATTTAGAGGAATTATACTCCCTTGCATTGCCACAAAAACTTACAACTCAAAACTTCCCAACAGGATACAACCGGAAGTAAAGAAGGTGCTCTGAAAAACAAAAATCAAAATGGCTTTCTAAAAAATAGATCAACCGTTGGACAAAAAACTCCTGACTTTTCGACAGATTATTAAGGGTGTCGAGGTGAACATGCTTGCCTTACTTGTTGTAGATTTCTCTAAATCCTTCGATTTCTGTATATGGGGGGGGGGATCGAGAAGATTCTTCTGGCATATGGCATCCCCCCCCTGACACAGTAACTGCTGTAATGATACTATACACAAATACCAAATTTATGATTAGATTGCCAGACAAATACATCAAAGCAGGAGTTTTCCAGGTTGACACTCTTGCACCTTTTCTCTTCATTATCACTGTCCAAACGAAACTAATACAAAGAAAACATTTGGATAAACTTGAATCATAGTGTTCATAAAAAAACAGTACCAAAAAGAACAGCTTTTCCCTTGACTCCGCTATTATTTTAACTACCTTCACTCCTTGGCAATGTTTGTTTTAAAAAGCAATGATTAGAATTGGTTTGGTTTGTTGTGTTTTATGGCATATCAACCTGTTATACTGGAACACACCTATTCTATAGTTAATAGACTCTCCCACCTATAATAAGTAGGAGTAGTAGCAGTTGCTCAGGGAGTTGGTCAGTCAGTCGATGTTGGACGACCGTTAGTCGGATACTAAAAGTATCAGCCACCACAACTAGATTGCTGCGTCATTACCTATTATATCAAGTTCCTAATGTTTTGTATGTCGAACCTATTTTAGGACCGAAATACAAGCCTCCACTGTGAAACTACTCTACAACACAACCTCAATGGATTATTTAATACTGAGAAAATTTTTATTGATGGTAATATTTTGTTTTGTCAAAAATCTATTTCTGGTAATATTTTTTTTCCTTCCAAAATATATTGCTGCTAATAGTTTTTTTTCTTCAAAAATTTATTGCTGATAATAATTTTTTTTACAAAGTATTCCTGGTATTAAAAACTATTTTTACTCCAGTTTTGGGGTTAACTATTTGCCCATAGCTGGGACCCTAAAAATGTATTGCTGGTAATAATTTTTTCCTCAAAAATGTATAGCTGGTAATATTTTTATCCAAAAATGTATTATGGGTAATATTTTTTTTTTCCAAAATGTATTGCTGGTAACAATTCTTTACAAAGTATTTCTGATATTCAAACCTATTTTTACACTTTCATAGTGTTTTTACACCAGTTTTAGGGTTAACTATTTGCCCATAGCTGGGACCCTAACAGGTGCTACCACCCCAGGTCAGGGTGGACCTGGGAACACCAGCAATTAAGAGATGGTTTAAAAACAAAAAAACAAAACAAAAACAACAAAAGCAATACAAATCTTCATTGCAACAAGTCTCTCAGAATTTCAGAAGAGGCTCCCATCTTCGTCAGACAATCTGCAACCTGTTCTCGGCCCCTGATCCATTCAGTTTGAATTTCCTTCTTCACCATCATTTCTTTCAATCTGGCCACATCAACTCTCACATACTTCCTTTTCTAAAGAAAGGAGATCTAGCATTGGTAAAAAAAAACTATGGAATAATCACACTCCCTTCTATTGCACCAAAAATTTACAACTCAATGCTTCTCAACAGAATATAGCCGGAAATAGAAAAGGTGCTCTGAAAAAATCAAAATGGCTTTCGAAAAAAATAGACCGACCGTTGAACAAATCCTGACTTTTCGATGGATTCTTGAAGGTGTTGGGGTGAAGAATCTGCAGGCTTCCTTACTTTTTATAGATTTCTCTAAAGCCTTCAATTTCTGTACATGGGGTGGGGAATAGAGAAGATCCTTCTGGCATATGACATCCCCCTCTGAGATAGTAACTGCTATAATGATGTCATACACAAATCCCAAATCTCTGGTTAGATCCCCAGATAGAGACACTTGTTTTTTTGACAGGAAAGAAAGAATCTTCAGGGTGACACCCTTGACTATTGAAAACTTTCCTCAACATACATCAATACCTAGGTGTTACTCTATTACTAAGACTCTCGAGTTGATATCCAGCAAAAAAATTGGCAGATATTGACTCTGCAGATGACGTAGTTATGACTGCAAACACAACTATCAATGCCACAATTCTCCTACATCATCTAGAAAATGCTGCTAATGATGTTGGACTCTATGTCAGTGCCTTTAAAACTGAATTCACAGGTTTCAACTATCAAGGCTCAATACAAATTCTCTCAGGTGAATCTATAAAAATCTGCCAAATCTTTTACATCCCTCGGAAGTAAAAATAAATTCTACTGAAAGGTATGTGAAAATTCGCATAGCTAAAACGTGGGCTGCCTTGAATAAAATGAATGTCATCTGGAAACCTGAACTAACAGACAACCTCAAGCGGAGATACTTTTGAGCCACTGTAAAGGTGGTGTTAATGTAGGGTGCCAATGCTTAGACATTAACTAAATCCCTACAGTCTAAGGTTGATGGAACCTACACTCGGATGCTGAGAGATATACTTAACATCTCTTGGAGACAACATCCAACTAAATCTCAGCTCTATAGACCAATCCCTGATATTTCTACAATCCTAAACCCTAGAGTCTAAGCTTGATGGAACGTACACTCAGATGCTGAGAGCTATACTTAACATCTCTTGGAGACAACATCCAACTAAATCTCAGCTCTATAGACCAATCCCTGAAATTTCTACAATCCTAAACCCTAGAGTCTAAGCTTGATGGGACGTACACTCAGATGCTGAGAGCTATACTTAACATCTCTTGGAGACAAGATCCAACTAAATCACAGCTCTATGGACCAATCGCTGATGTTTTTACAATCTTACGCAAACACAGAATGCGCTTTGCAGGACACTGCTGGTTAGCCTTTTCGATAAATATTTTCATGTCAGCTGTTGTGATTAGCTTTCGTCTTTAGCACCAAGACTTCACAAATTTCTTGTACTTCTCGACTTGCTTTTCATGTCAAGTACAATCGTCAAGTTGATATCGTGTAAAAAAAAATTGGCAGACATTAACTATGCAGATGACCTACCTATCACTGCAAACACCATTGCCAATGCAACAGTTCTGCTACATCAACTAGGAAATGCCGCTAATAATGTTGGGCTTTATGCCAATGCCTCTCAGGCAAATCAATAAAATCTGTTGAATCCTTTGCATTCCTAGCAAGTGAAATAATTTCTCCTAAAATGGATGTAATCTGGAAATGTGATCTGCTATATAACCTCAGAGATTCTTTCGAACGACTGTTAATGTATGGAGCAACTACTTGGACATTAACTAAAATCGTAGAGTCTAGGCTTGATGGAACGTGCACTCAGATGCTGAGAGCTATACTTAACATTTGTTGAAGACAACATCCAACTAAATCACAGCTCTATGGACCAATCCCTGATAATTCTACAACCTTATGCAGATGCATTTTGGAGGACAGTGTTGGTGAGCAAAACATGAACTCATTCGTGGTCTACTGCTCTGAACACTTAGCCATGTGCACAAGATGGATTAGTCGCCCACCAACCACCTACAGTGACCATTTATTCTAAGACACAGAATACGACCAATCTTGATGCAGGCCCATGATAGTTGGTATGATAGACTCGTGAATGTCCAAGTGAATAAATAAAAAATAAAGTTTTTGAAGATCAATCACCAAAAGAGTTTGCTACATAAAAAGACACAAATTGATTCTTTTGGTGACATAGTAGAAATAGAATTTTTTGTTGTGTTAAACTTGATAAAACTACATAAATATTTAATGAGGCATCAAATATTATTTCTTTACTTTTATATTCAGGAACCATTGGACATTATATATATATATATATATATATATATATATATATAAATTGCTTGGATTTTTTTTTTTTTTGTGTGTGTATATATATATATATATATATATATATATATATATATATATATATATATTGTTTCTATATTTCTGAGATGGTATTATGTACACTATTTACATTATTAGGACTATTATCCTCATCTTTGTCACCCTATTTATTACAATGTTTAATTGCATTTATGCGCTCCAGCCTTCTTCAGTTAGTTGGAATGTCGAAATGAACCCTTTATTTCACTCACTGGGCCAAAATGTTGTAATGAATAGGGTGAAAAAGATGAGTACAATAGTCTGAATAATGTAAATAGTGTATATAAAATTGCTTGCATTTTTTATATATATATATATATATATATATATATATATAAAGTGCTTACAGATGTATATATATATATATAAATGAATGCTTGCAGCAGATGTATGTATATATATATATATATATATATATATATATATATATCTGCAAGCACTTTTATATATATATATATATATATATAAAAAGTGCTTGCAGATGTATATATATATATATATATATATATATATATAAATAAATATAAAAGTGAACATTGAGGTAAACACTTAGAGGCTAGTCTGTTTCATGCTAGAGGCAATCGTCAGGCATGAAACAGACTGTCGCCTCTAAGTATTGACTTCTATGTTCACTTTTATATTTACACATGCTCTATCTCTGATATTGAGCACTTTATCCCATAAATATAGCACACCTTAAGAATATATTTCTTCATATATATATATATATATATATATATATATATATAAATTAATTGATTTAAAATATGGTTTTTTCGCTACACAGTTCCAACCATGTTTCAAAAATAGAAGCTAAAAACCCTGAATTTAATTTTTATATATATATATATATATATATATATTACTTGCATTTTTGTCTAAGTATAATAGGAAAATTACTGAAATATAGCTGTTTTTTTTTGGGGGGGGGTTACAGCCCCTGTAGAATGAAAGAAAAAAGCTTTTTTGTTCTTTTTTTTCCTTCTGTACTTTCTCTTCATTAAGAGCAAGGACAAAAAAAAATGTATTTGGAATTTCTTGGCCTTTAACCCTCTGTTCTACCATTGAGCCATGTTTGCATGTAACAAAGTTTTATGACTTGAATTTTAAAAGAGTTTTGCTGTGATCGGCATTGGATGGAGAAAAAAACTAAAAAAAACTCTTCAAAATTTATTTCCAACTCAAAACGAAAAAAATATGGACAAAGATGCTTGTATGAAGTACATGTTCACAAAAAAAAACGTCACATGCATATTTACCATATACTCTGTAGGCTAAGACACATTTTGTTTACCCCTGAAAAATGCTCTCAAAAAATCACCCCATGTCTTAGCACTGAAAGATCAAGTTGTGGAGAGGAGTTTGTCAAGCCTGATGAATCCCTGATACAAGCAAATTACAAACCCCCAGACATATAAGTCTACAATTCTCATTTATATGTAATACCGTATATCCCATTAGTATCATACCAGATGTACTGTTTTTTTTTGTCTTTTTTTAGTATTGATTTATATCAGTAGGCAGCTTCCTATCACTACTGTAAGCCTTTTACTCATCCAGGCATATCAGATGGTATCTCCACAAACCCAGCCATGTAATACAGGCTAACAGTTACATGTCATATGTACACCGAGAAAACCAGTCTTATTATTAACGCAGTTAGCTCAATAAGCTGACCGTTAATTCCAGATGTACACTCAATTCCCAGTATGTACCTATCCGGCATGTATGTTTATAGCAATGATGCCTCACCAATGCCATCTGCTGGTGGACAAGCCAACTTCAGTCATCGAAGCAAGCATCAATGTTGTCAACAATGTTGCCTTCCACAATGCAAAAGCAACACACCATTTACGCTTTTGATCACAGCCCTGAAACATCAGCTGGGAGTTGGATGCAAATACATGGTGTCTTGAGACGCCTTGTAACTTGTGGCAGGGTTAGAAGTTGTTTTGGATCTGAATGGGTGTAACATTGTATGCTAAACTATTGAAAATCTCATTAATCATAACCACATATTTAATAACAGGTTCAAAATGTGATAATTTATCGGGACAGAAATAAAGATGGCACCATAAAGTTGGTGATTTGGACTTGCTATGGTAAACTATTGAATCCTCAATTTTTTTTTTTTTAAAAGCATACCTAGCTAATTTTAGGGCGTGTCTTACCACTTGTAACATCTTAGCTTACAGGAAATCTGTTACATCTCTCTAAAATGCAGTCAGTCCGTTATATTTTATGTTTCAAGGATGGCAAGGGTGTAGATTTAAAACAGTAACACTTCTGCTAATGTCAATGTACATCTTTACAAAACTTACATGGCATGTTATTCTAGAGTGTGTGTGTGTGTGTGTGTATATATCTAATATATATATATATAATATATATTATAATAAAAAAAACAGCAAAATATATAATCTGGTGTTCTTATTGATATTTTTATTTTTACAAAACAGTGCTCAATGTAAATTTACAGAGTATAAATATTATAAATTAACTGATTTAAAATATGGTTTCTTCGCTACACAGGAATTATGTTTCAAAAACAGAGCTAAAATTTCATCTTCAAGTGAATAAAATTTCACTTGAAGATGAAACAGAACTAATGCTTTTAATTTAGTTATATCATTAAATTTGAAGATTTTAGCTCTGTTTTTGAAACATGGTAATTCCTGTGTAGCAAGGAAACCATATTTAAATCAGTTAATTTATAATATTTATAAAATATATAATGAGTGTGTAAAAATTCAGATAGAACTAAAAATATACCTTTAAGAGGACAAAAGGAAAATCTATCTTAGCAGACATGTTTTGCCTTCTGATGAATTTTATTAAGGTGAATATAAGGATTTCATTTTGCAATAAATATTTATAAGCAAAAGTATAAAATTTGTTAGTTTTTCAGAATTTTCAAATTTAAAAATGCTCATAAATATTCATGAGGCTAACTGAAAATCAAGGTAAATTATGGAAAATTCTAAGTGATATAATTTAATGTCTAATAAGCAAAAGTCAGTGAATGTTGTTGATTTTTTTTTACATAATGTAATTATTTCAATTATTTCAGTTTCAGATTAATTTATGTATTATATATTTCAAATAATAAGTTTTGAATTTAATTGTTTTCTTATAATTTTAATTTTATAGCCATGTATATTGCCTTGGGAAAGGTGTATTTCTTGCAGGAAAGGAGATATGTGAAAAATATCCAGGGCACAAATTTATGTTTTGGCAAAATTCAATAGCAGCACTCTCAAGAATTTTCCATCTAAGCAAGTTACTTTTTCTTTTAGTAAGATTTATTTCTATGTATGACTGATTCATTTGATAAATTGTTGTGTATAAGATTCCTTTTATGTTCATAAATTCGTTTTTTTTAAATTTCTGCAAGTTTACCCAATGTATTATAAGGAATAGTTGTGACAGTTTATCTATATCTATAATTCTCAAAATGTGTGTATGTATGTATGTGTGTGCATGTGATTGGATGTTGTTTATGCATTTCCACAGTTTTCATCTGATTTTGAAGAAATGTTTTTTTTTGTTTGATAGATAATTCTTCATTAGTGGTTTTGAGTCCAAATTGTTGGCAACAATGGCTCTCCACTATTTCCTGTCCATTATAACTCTCAGCAACATTTTACTATTTACTATCTGTTCTTAGATATATATCTTTCATAAAAACTTTAATAAAAATAGTTTAAATTATTACAATATTATTTATTATACAGTTCCCCATTCAAATTGTCCCCCCCCCCATTTGGGGATGTGCTACAGTTGCACCCAAAAGTTGTTACTAATATTGATTTTTGGGTGGGTTGGCTTTAAACTTAAACTGCTCTAATTGAACGGCAAAAATTCCCAGTGATGAAAGCCTCAGTCAAAGACGGGTTATACTGCTAGTTTTATATATATATATATATATATATTTGCTACGAAATTATTATTGTTATGTGTATTTTTGGTTCTGATCAGATCCATAATAGTTTGGGATGTGGGTTTAATTATTTTGATGTTTAGATTGGATAAATTGTTTTGGATAACAGATGTTGAGGAGTTAGTAAGTTGTATTATGCCAGATGTAACAGCAGAATTGTTAGATTAAGCTTTGAATCTTAGAAATGATTAAAGATATCTTACTGGAATTCTCAGAAGTTTTAATTAACACTAATCGACTCTACTTTGAAACACTAAGAATGCATTTAACTCTGTTGAAATGACTCCTCTTCTTCCTGTTGTCACCTTCTGATCCAATTTTCCCCTCTACTGTTCCCTCTTTTTTTTAAACTTATTCACCGTTCTCTTGATGGTTCTTGAAATGAACTTTGAAGATGGAAGCCAGAGTATGAATGTTGGTACCATTACTGAAGGCTTGAATGATCTTTTTGCTCTCACCATTGCTCAGTTGGGAAGACATAGTGGGACTGACACATAACAATTGTAACCTGTTCACTTTCTGAAAGGGTTTTTCTGTGATTCTTACAACAAATGGTGTCAAGATGTCTTATCTGAAAACCTGGAAAAAAGAATTAGTTTAGTGGTTTTTTAGATATTAAACATTTTGTGGGATGGACAATTATTGCATGCTGTTACACTTGGTCTGTCTGTTTTTATCTAGTTTCTTGTCATTGTTAATAAATTTATCTTTTTTGTGGTTGTATATTTTGTATGTCTTTCTCTTAGCCTTGTGAATGAAATAATGAAGCTATTAGAGATTCTTAAAGGTGTTTTCTATGTATGTTTCTTTGGGTAAACATTGGGGGCTGCATCTTCTTAGTGCTCTTATCAGAGCACAAAACGTGTCAGCTAAGATAAGTTTTTCTTTAGTTCTTATTCATACACACTAATAAAAAAATATACATTTTGTTCCTCACTGTTTAGTACAATTCTGAGTTTCATGCTTGGATTGAAAACTGACCAGTTTTCAGTACACATTTTATGGTAACTAAAAATATGCCTGTAAGAGTACTATGAATAAAGACAAAAAGAAAACCTATCTTAGCCGACATGTTTTATCCTTTTTAGGATGAAATGTTTATTTAATATTATGATAAAGTTTATTAATATATATTTAGTACATATTAGTATATATTTTATCTGTTATAATACATCATGCATTGTTTTATTACCACCAGCACTCACTGTGCACTATTTATTATTTCAAACATTATTATAGCGGATACTTGTATTTGAAATAGATGCCTCATGTTTTTGTTTTTTTAACCAGTCTTTATTATGTTTGTTGGTTTGCATATTCGAGAAATCTTAAAGAAAATTTTCAATATATACTGGAACACCAAAATTTAGATTTGCAAATATTAAGTATTATATAAGAGGTTTGTTGCTAATTATGTTTTTGTTTTCGTTGGTAATGTTAATATTAGCCGTTTCCTATATGAAAATATTTGGTGTTCATTGGCTGAGCTGTGTTTTTTTGGTGTTCATATTTGAGCTGTTTTTTTTTTTTTTTTTTTTAAATCGTTTCACCCCAAGCAAGGCAATAATGCCATTAAGATCCAAGGGGCTACTGGGAGTGAAAGAAAATTAAAAATTTTTTTAGAAGAAACTGGAAACTCAATCCTAAATAAGAAATAGAAAATAAGGGTTAAACCTCTACTGCTGTTCAAAAGATCAGGGAGGTGTGTGAACCGGACAATAGGCAAACTTATCTACTCCTATTGAGGAGAAAAGAAATGAATAGTAAGCAAAATTTCAGAGTATAGGTGGAGATGTATAGAAGTATAGAATTAAAATAGACTTTGGATGGAACCAGAAATTCAATCCTAAAACAGGAAACAAGGAATCATCATCCTCCTCCTTTGACCTCCCTATGGTTGATCGGAACTCCATTGACAATCTCTTTCCACACTGTTTGGTCTTGTATTGCTGTCCCCAGATCCCAAATGTCGAACCCTGAGTCCCGTGCTATGGTGTCTGGGAAAGTCAATTTTCGTGAGAAGAAATTTCCAGAAGGATGCCATAGGAGTAATGATGAGACGATTTCCCTGTCTGCAATGTCCGGCAAACTTTAATAGTTTTTTTTATTGAGCTTAAGAGCATTTGGTCTCAGTTCTCTGTAAATTGTATTAAGCATTGCATGGGATCTCCAACTGATGATGTAGATTTTTCTAAGTAGATTTGTATATGTTCTATCTAGTTATCTTTCAAGATGAGTAGATAATGTCCAATTACTGATCCATACAGTAGAACTGGTTCAATTAGTTCAAAAGAGATGAGTAGATAATGTCCAATTTCTGATCCATACAGTAGAACTGGTTCAATTAGTTCAAAAGGTTTGCACTTTTAAGGAGGATGGAAGGTTTGAGTGCCAAATCAAAACAAGGGATACACCTCTACTCCTGTTCAAAAGACAGGTTAAAATTAAAAAAATGTTTTTATGAAAACCATTTTTCAGAAAAATAGGTTTCTCAAGTCCAGTTGCAGTTAATGCACTTTGAAGTTTTGATGGGAGTTTCCTTCCTTGCCTTTTGTTTGAGGTATTGTGGAACGTCAACATTTTGATTATGTTATTCTCTTTTCAAGTTACATGTGCTAGCCATTTTAATTTTTTGTCACTGTCGAAAGTCCCCAACTGAGGTAGTTTCTGTTATTTGGTACAGTTCTTTGTGATTCTGTAACACCAGTCCGCACGGTTCAAAGAATGATGGTCCTCACTAAGACCTACAGGATTCATTCACTTGAAGCTATTTTTATGATCTTAGGAAGCGGTTGTATACAGGTAATGGTTTAGAGATTTCTGAACAAGCCAGATGCCAACCACAGGAAAAACTCAATGTGATGAGACTTAAATTCATCATCGGCTTTCTTTGATAAGCTGACTTCCTCTTTTATGCTTTTATCCGAGTTGTGATCAGATTATTATCTTGTAGTTCTAAAAATACATTTGTATTGTCAGTATTTCAATCTCTGCTTTGTTTTATATTATTGTCGAAAGTGGAGTAATGGCTGCAAATTGATCCTAGTTTATTAAATAACAAATGGAATTGCTCAACCAAGGGCCAAATGGTGACCTTTACTCCAGTTTTAATAATAATGTTAAAATAAAAAAAAAAAAAAAAATTCAGGGATTGAAATACACTATTTACATTATTCGAACTATTGTCCACATCTTTGTCGCCATATATATTACAATGTTTCAGCTGTTGTATGCTCCAGCCTTCTTCAGGTGGTTGGAATGTCAAACTGAACTCTTTATTTCGCTCACTAGGTTAGACTGTTCTAGTTTCACGTGCCATGTCTAATGGATATCAGTTGTCACTTGTTAATTCCCCCTCTCCAAGTTCGCCACTGCCTTAACCAGGTATTGAACTCACACACTTTGGGTCGTGTCACTGGATCTAACTAACGCCTTTATACACAGTGCTGTGTGTCCTTGAGATAGTGAGGGATTGAAATATTGTACAAATAAATCCTAGACTTATGATAACAAATTCCTCACAATTCAGACTGGATTAAAAACGTTACTCAAAGCTGAAAGCATATAAGTAAAGAATAGTTATTTCAAATCTCCTCAGGCATACGAGAAAAAAATGAGAGCTTCAGTCTATTTAATCTTTTCCTAGACTATATTCGGCAAATTTAGAAAACATAGATGTGAAGAGATAGGCAATGATCATTGTAGCATTCTATACTACATCTCAAACAAATCTACCAATAGAAGACTGTATTCCTGCTTTCCTACCTGAGGCCAATGTACTGATGACCGGGGGCAGGGGGGCGGCTATGCTGGTGACGTAAATATTCATAATTGGGACGAGAATGGTCTTGAGCAGAGAAATCAACCTCCCCTACCAAGTCTTCCAAAAAATGGCTCTCAACATAACAGTTTCTGTTTTTGGAAAGATTTATCTGGAATTGGAATGAAAGCAATGATGGCACCGGCCCTGAATATATCTTAAAAATTCAGTGGAATTGGTAAATACAAAACCCATCAATAACCTTGGTGTATGGATCAGTTATAACAAATTTAGCATAGGAGATAAGGAAAATGAACATAGAATAGTCTGTGCCAGAAATAGTTTCCCCCAATACCACCAATTGCTACAAAATCAAAACATTAGCCTGAAAACTCAATTTATGTTCTTAAATAGCCTCATCAGATTGAAACTTCCAATTGGATACCATGCATGTACAACAGTTTTTCAAGATCAAAGGTTAAAAATTGGTTTGATTGAATAAATACTGAGAGTCTTGGCGAAGATCATTTTTTTTTAACCATTTGTGATGCTAGAGAATTGCAAAGAATTGTATCAAATAGCAGAAACCACATCACTTGAAGACTAGCAACAACTAAAATGGATAGCACATGTAACTTGAAGAGAAAATAATATGTTGACATTCCACACTACTTCAAATAAAAGGTTAGGAAGGAAACCCCCATCAATACTGGAAAGAGTGATAACAGCTACTGGGCTTGAGAAGAGAAAATAATGACATAATCAAGATGTTGACATTCCACACTTCAAATAGGAAGGAAACCCCATCAATAAAATAAAAAGGTTAATGGATAAATGTTGACATTCCACACTACTTCAAATAAAAGGTTAGGAAGGAAACTCCCATCAATACTGGAAAGAGTGATAACAGCTAGTGGGCTTGAGAGACCTATTTTACTGAAAAATTGTTTTAAGAGAGAAATTTTATAAATTCCATTTGACAACAGTAATAGCTGCTTGGCCAATGATTACCAAATGTTTCTTTATAAGGAAACAGCTGATATTACCATTATACATATTTATATTATATTATATATATGTATAAAAGCAATATCAGAAGAAATCAACTTTTAAAGAACTATAATAAACTATAATTCTAATAAAGAAAAAAAAGCATAATTTGAGTAACAAATCTCATTTTTGTTATTTAGAATATATATATATATATATATATATATAAATGATATAATTTTAAGGTTTGCTATATTTTTGGGTTAAAGTGCTCAATATCAGAGATCGTGTATGTGAATATAAAAGTGGACATTGACATCAACACCCAGGGGTGACAGTGTTTCATGCTTATATGCGATTGTCAGGCCACATGCATTTGCTTAGCTATTTATGTATACAGGTCAGACTATCACCAATGCATCACTGACCTGTATATTTCGTCAAGCATAAACACAATGCGCATGACCTGATAATTGCGTATAAGCATGGAAAAGACTGTCACCACTGGGTGTGGACTTCAATGTCAACTATATATATATATATATATAAGAAAGGCAT
This sequence comes from Acanthosepion pharaonis, assembly GCA_903632075.3. NCBI lineage: Eukaryota > Metazoa > Mollusca > Cephalopoda > Sepiida > Sepiidae > Acanthosepion > Acanthosepion pharaonis. The sequence goes on from CAHIKZ030001241.1 coordinate 473,476, forward strand.
TATTCTTTGATAGTTGCTAGAAGTTTTGGTACAGTTGTTCTCAAACTTTTTTTTTTGGTAGATCCCCATGGCCATTTGATTGGGGGGGGGTAACAGGAAGCTTATTTCAGTTTTTACTAATAGATAAGTTTGGGAATTGTATTACAGAATATATGCTTTATTTTGAAGTAAAACTAATTTAATGTAAACTTGTATTTTACAGCTAAATTCTACGAAACATTTATGTATGATAGTAAAATAACACATGATAAACCATTTCAAATTTTTTTACATCTAGTAGAATAAAAAGGATGTTAACTTAAATTGTTTGTTCTCATTTTCTGTTAGTTTTTCTATTTCTGTCATTTTAATATGGCGTAGATTACTGTAGAAATTTCAATTCTCAGTTGTAACAACACTTTTGCTGCTGTAGTCATATTTATACATCTTTACAAAACTCACATTTTCTGCTGTTGACATATACATACATTTTCAAGACATCGTGAATATGAATCCCCTAGTGTTTGTGTTATAAACTAACAGTTAGTGCTAAAATGTAGTAGAATAAAATACAAGCAGTTTTGTGATTGATTGTTTTTTTTTTTTTTTTTTTTTTTTTAATGATGTTGGATGTTAAGGTTAGTCTATCCTGAAGTGTATGGGAGTGAAGTAAAATATTGCTGCAAGCATTCTTTCTTGTCAGAGTTCATTTTTGCACATTTACAAATCTACCATTCATCTGTGCATTGAATACTGCTGCACATCTCAAGGTTCTTGACAAAATCTGAAGAAGAATCTTACTTATTATAAAACGCAGATTGTGTGTGTGTGTGTCTGTAACGTTTATATATTGGATCGGATTTCCCACATTTTTCAACCGATTTCAACAAAACTTCACAGGACTACATAAAATTACCTTGTGGTGGTTCTAACAGCGCCAAAGATGGGAAAAATATAATTATTTTTCCACAAAATCAATTTGAAAACACAATTAAGAAACATTGTGAAAATGGAAGGGGGACAACTCACATCGGGTTGTTTGTGTGTGTGGGTTCCTTTAAATATGGGAGCGGATTTCCTATGTTTTTCAGCCAATAAAACAAAACTTCACTTTTTTTTTTTTTTGGCAGGTAGTGTTTCTTATTGTCTTGCACACTTTTTTCTTTATTTTTACATTCAGAATGCTTTAAAAATTCCATTTACAAGACAATTGTTTATAATAAAATTCTATTCAATTGGTAGACTCATAATGAGTGAAAACAATGTTTTTGTTTGAGTAATTCGTAAAAAAAAAAAAAACCAAAAAAAAACCATGCGTGTCTGTCAACCTTAAACAATAATCTTTATCAATTTTATTTTTCAGTCTTTATGATGGTGGATAGTTGATCTATCTCTTACTGTTATATCTCCGGGCAATGCCGGGCTCTACTACTAGTCTGTAATATAGTTGATCTTGACCTGGCATCTCAACTTCAGTCAATTTCTCATTGACCTAACATAGCTTCCCTCTGTCTTTTCTACAAATATTTTCATGTTAACTGCTCTGACAATTTTTTTTTCCCCTGGTGCTCCAACTCCCTGAATTTAAGCATGCTACTGGATTGGCAATTAGGTCCCACCTGTTTACTGTTGAAATAGCTAAATGCAACTGCCACTTCTACTCTAACAGTTTCTTTTCTCACATTTCCCACCTGTGGAACGCCTTTCCTATTTCTTGCTTCCCTGATAACTACAATCTTCAAAAATTTAAATACAATGACAATTGTCATCTGTTTTTTGAATCCTGTTCATATTTTGTTCTTTCCTCAATCCTCAGTTTTTTCTCTCAATCCCTCTAACCCCATGCATTCTCATCTTGCTTGGGATATAATGATTAAAAAAAAAAAAAAAAAAAATTTCCTATTTTACCCAAAACAGGCCAGTACAGCCAGGTAAATTCCAAGTATTCCATTTCTAAGGCTCAATTGAAAATGACAGAAATTTCTATCAATTTTCGATGGTGCAGCAGAAATACCTCCTACATAATGTAAGACATTAATGGCAATGGTGTCTTCATCTGCCGTATCCTGTATCTGTGATTCCAGGTATCTAAATTGACACACTTTTCACCAACCAATCAATCAATGCCCAGGCGCTATTCAATCAGAGTAATTTCAAATTTGTTCTCCTTCCTTAGACAATGTTCACTTTGACATTACATTCATATAACCAAAGAAAAAAAGTAAAAGGACGCATTTTAAATGTATAAAGAGGTTTTTGTAGCATGCTTTGACGTCTACCACACACAAATAGATTCTTCTAAATATATATATACTGCATATATTTTGGCAGTATTCATTCATTAAGACACGTCTCATTAAATAATTTAGACACATTTAATTCTATTCTTAATAGTATCCTCTCATAATTGCAGATGAGTTTCTTAGTATCCTTATTAAAGGAAGAAAGAAAATTACCATGTTGATGCAAATTCATCTTAATCTGACTACTTTCAATATTTAATTTTTAGATAAACGCAACAAATTTGTCTTAGAAAAAACACAGACCCTGATGATGACATTGCGCTAATGTCGAAAGTACTGGGAATAAAATGAATATGCATCAACATGGTAACTTTCTTTCTTCCTTTAATAAGGATACAAAGAAACTTGTCTGTAATTATGAGATGATCCTATTAAAAAGTAGATAAAACTTGTCTAAATTATTTAATGAGACATGTCTTTATATATATATATAAAAAAGACAATAGGAAAACTGTAATAGTTGCCGACTTGTTTCATCCAATGTGGACTTTTTCAAGGCAAAAGACAAAATGAATTTATTAAACAAAGTAACTAATAACAAAAAATGTCCTTAGCAACTGGAAGAATTTAGAGAATGCTATTTTCATTCTGTTAACTGAAAATTATGTCAGTTACTGTTACGTGTAGAGATATTGTTTTTATTGTTGTGTTGACAGATTCAACCATTTTCTTTTGATTTCTTGATACTGTTGTGTATGTTTGTTTTGGAGAGTAGTAATTCTGTTAAAGGTGAAATAGGGAAAAAGCCTGGAAAAAAGGATATTACCCAAATATTAATCTACACCCAGACTTTTCCCCCCCCATTTCACCTTTCTTAACAGAATTAATACTCTCCCAAACAAACGTACAGAACAGAGAGGAAGGCCCTGAAATGATGCACATTCTCTCCTGACGACCCCAGTTTAAATATAAATTCGAGAGGAACACATCAAAATTCAGTGAAGTCATATGCCGTAGAGAATCTTGGTGGAAGTGTCATTGGCATGAGGAATATTACACATTCATCTCGCTTCAAGTGAGTTTCAATTACTTTCCAGTAATTTCTTTCTTCAAGAAATCAAAAGAAAATGGTTGAATAAAAACAATATCTACACACGTGACCGTAATTAACGTAATTTTCAGTTAACAGAATGAAAATAGCGTTCTCTAAATTCTTCCAGTTGCTAAGGACATTTTGTTTTGTTATTATTAGTTACTTTGTTTAATAAATACATTTCGTTTTGCCTTGAAAAAGTCCACATCGGACAAAACGTATCGGCTACCATTACAGTTTTCCTATTGTCTTTTACATTTATAAATATTGTCTTTTTTTACAGGTTAACTCTGAGAAATTTTTCATGTATATATTTTAAAGTTTCCTGTTTAAATCATTTTCTTTAACAATTTTTTATTTTTTTATTTTTTACAATCAAAAAAATTTCATTGATTGCCCTGGAAATTAAATTTACCATCGCATTTAAAAAAAAAAAAAAAAGAAAACAGCAAAAAAATTTACCGTAATTAATAGATTAACATTTGGCAAATCGTTTGAGCTGTTTTTGTTGTCCGTCTGACAAACGAATACGAGAATATGAATTGACGTCTGAAGTGCGGTGTATAAAAAGACCCTTAAAAGCTGACACAAGATAGCAAATGCTTCAAGGTTGCAAGCGACATCACAAAAATACCTAAAAAAAAAAAAAAAAAATAACACTTGTTGCTCATATTACCCACACCTAGCACCACCCTGACAAGGTTAACAAAGGGTGTAGTAACTTTTTTGTTTCTTTTACACTTATTACCATCCGAATAATAATAGTTATGGATGAGTGGATTAGCTAAATGCTCACTCATCCATGTTAGAGATATTTTTGTCAAGCTATTAGCAATGCGAGCGATACACAGGAAGAAGAGGACTCATGCCTTTCACAAAGAGCCTTAGCGAACAAAAGCAGCCTAAATCTGATCTCGGTTCACTGACAACCGCAATGCTACTTCACACTTGGTAAAGTCGCAACAATGTCGCTCAGATAATGAAAATGATTTTACAAGTATAAAATGGTCAAGGTTATTTGAATCTTGGAGGTGAAGCAGTTATTGCATTTTTTTTTTTTTGCCTTTCATCATCTTCAGTTATTATTTTATTTAACATTCTGGCTGACGTTTCTAGATGACGAATTCTTACGACTATATATTGATTCTTTTCGACCAGTTTCCTAGCTTGTCTTTCTTGGAGGGTATAGAAGCTGAAACAGCATTATAAAAAAAAAAAAATAATAATAAAATACAAAGAGGAGAAAACTGGTCTGAAAGAATTTGCTTTTGAGATCTACGAATCCGAGACTATTGTTTTATTTTTTTAAATAATTTTAGTACCAAAATTTTTTTTTGTGACCCATGTTGGAAAAGACACTATTGCCAAAAGAAAAACGAAAACATACTGCAATGTGACTATTATTACTAGTCACGGATGGGATTTGCCAATGGTATATCCGGTCTGTGTGAAGTCGGAAGTGTACAGTGACCGTGGATGCAAGTTGTGTAGATGGCTGCACAGTTCATTTACACACATACACATACATTGTATAAGCTTCTTGACTTGGATTGTATTCAGGGCTTTCATTAAGATGACGACGACACAACATCCATGCGGAGTAATTCCAAAAGGATTGAATGAGGCACAATGTCATTACATGTAAAAATTAAAAATAAAATGAATGAAAAAAAAAAAATAAAGAAAAAATGAATGAATGAGAATGAAAAAAAAAATCTGAATGAAAAACAGAAAAAAAAATGAGGAAAGAAAAACTAACCAATGAATGAAAATGAAAAACCAAAAAGTAATGATTTAACAAAAAAAAAAAAAAAATTCCCCAGTATGTTGAAAAATGTTTATAAGTTAAAAAAATCTTTAAATTAAAAAAAAAAAAAAATTAAAAAAAATTTTTTTTTTTTTTTTTTTGTTCTTCCTATTTTGTCGTCTGTTTGACAAAGCCACGCAGAGAGGCTAAGCAATGAAAACTTGTCCTGAATATGTGTCGGACATTTCCCATACGAGCGATTTCACAATCTTTACTATCCGTGTCACATTTTTGTTGTCCTGTAAAGAAAAGAAAAGAAAATGTGAGATAAAAAGAAAGAAGAGAAAAAATATTGAATGAAACAAATGTCGTTTCTCTAGTCGACAATGACAGCCAAATATCTACCTCCTATGGCTTATTTGCCTTGGTAGGGTAACCAATTTAAGAGAATGACAACTCCCTGCTCACAACCCATGGGTCAAGGTAAGGCCCGTCACTCTTATAGTCATCAGGAATGGTTAGGGGTCTGTAGCAAATTATCAAGAAAATGATTGATATCCTCATCTTTATTGTTAGTATGACATTTCAACTATTTTGCTCTTCAGTCTTCTTCAGGTGTCACACAGAGAGGCCTGTACCTGGATATGACAAGTTGTTCTGCTGCTAATGGAAGAAATCTTGGAATGTAAGTAGGACTTGGGGCCTCATTTGTAAATAACAGTTAAGTCCAATAACACTGTAAAAGTCAGATATCGATTTTACACTATTGATATTATGAACAGACAACAACAAAAAAAAAAAAAAGCAATAGTTGCATAATCTATTTTGTTTACTTCTTTGTGGAATAAAGTTAATAAAGTGCAATTATATTCAGATGTATATACATGCGCAATTTTTCAGCAATGACACTTTGCTTGTTAGTTTTGTAAACTGCAAAAGGATCTTCTCTGGTCACAGTTCAACAATAATCAGCCAGCATTGATGGACTCCACCTATGCTGATACCGTTTTGTTTACTAAAACCATTTGGGTATAAGAGATCAGAATTTTAGCTTTTATTTCCTAGTATTTACATTTTGATGTGCTAAACAACTTAGGACATACCACCTTTTGTTTGAACGCACAAAACTATTGGAACACATGACTGACAGGTGTTTCTTGTTGCTTGATTGTATAAACTTTTTAGTTTGATTAAATAGCTCAGAATGACTACTCTTGGTTTTAGTCTTGGGTTTTACCTATAAAGACTATTTACGCATACACCAACATGAAGACGAGAGAGCTGTAAGAAAAGTAAGCCATTTTGAAGCCAAGAAAAGAAGGAAAAAAAATCGATCAGAGCCATTGAACTAACATTGGGCATAGCCAACGCAACAATTTGGAATGTCTTGAAAAAAGAAAGAAACTGCTAGTGTACTGAACAACAGACATAGAACAGGTTGGCCAAGGAAAACAACAATAACAACAATTAATGACAGAAACATCATGAGATCTGTGAGGGACAACCGAACAAGAGTCAGTAACATCACCAACAACCTCCACAGTGCAGGGGGTGATGGTTTCATAATCCACTGTTCAAAGAAAACTTCAAGAGGAAAAATATAGCAGCCATACTACAAGATGAAAACCACTCATCAGAAGCAAGAATCAGAAGGCCAGATTGGAATTTGCAAGGAAATAGAGACATGAGTGACAAAAGTTTTGGAAGAAAGTTTTTTTGGACTGGAGAGACCAAGATTAACCTCTACCAAAAATGATGGAAGGGCCAAACTATGGAGAAAGAAAGGATCTGCTTATAATCCAAGCTTATCTGTGAAGCATGATGGAGGCAGTGTCTTGGCTTGGGCTTGTATGGCTGCTTCTGGAACAGGTTCATTCATATTTATTAATGATAATGGTACCAGCGGAATGAATTCAGAAGTCTACAAAAGAATTTTGTCTGCCAATTTACAAAGAAATGCATCCAAACTAATCAGATGGAAGTTTATCAGGCAGCAGGACAATGATCCAAAAACCTACTGCCAACACAACAAAGGACTTTATTTATTATGGACAGTTTTAGACTGGCTAAGTCACTCACTGGACCTCCTTAACCCAATAGAGCATACATTTCATCTCCTGAAAGAGACTGAAGGAAGACCCCCCCCCAACAAAAAAAAAATAAACAAAACAAACACGAATTGGAAGAGGCTGCATTAAAAATCAGGAAAAACGTCACAAATGAAGAATTTGGTGATGTCAATGGGCCACAGGTTTTATGCAGTTATTACAAGTAAGGCTTATGCTGCCAAATATTAAATGTTATTTACTTTAAGACTGTTCCTTTAATTTGGCTCTCTTAATAACGGCGTGATTCAATACAAAAGGTGGTATGTCCTAAGCTGTTTAACACATCATTCTGAACTCATCTCATATTCATCTTTTGAACTTAAACCCAATTGTCTTCAGTGAACAACCAAAACAAAGAAATTGGCTTTGCCATCCCAATACTTTTGAAGGGGGGGGACTATATACGAGTTATATGTCCTCGGCTTCTTGTTGACTAATAAAAGATTTATTTATCAAAATTCAAACAAGATATTTAAACAAATGTAGATTTTATAACCAATTTCACAAATGTTCAATATGACCGAGATCATTTGTGCAAGAATTGTGTGTGTGTGTGTGTGTGTGTGGGGGGGGTTATGGCAATTGGTGGCAGGCACTCTATATATACTGGGTGCGATGGATAAATTGTCGTCTAAATGACACAAAACTGAAAATGACACTGACATCTCATTTTAACAGGTACACTTACCAAAATTACAAAAAAAAAAAAAAAAAATATCTTTAAATACTACAGAGTAAATTTATTCAATAAAATTGCTATTGGCTTCAACCATGGTCTCCTGCATCTCTTCTGGGCAGTCTCCTTGTTTAAGTTGGTCACATGCACAAAATTAAAAATACAAAATGGTGACAATTTACTCTGTGTGTGTGTGTGTGCATATACATACACAAATATATATATTTTTTTTATTTTATGCTTATTTTAATACCTATACCCAACTGGTTAAAAAAAAAACTGGATATTACAATTTGCCTACAAAAATATATTTAAGCAAACGTGTCTCTGGGGGTGGGGGGAAGAAAAGACTAAAAACATCTGAGTTGGTATTAAAAAAAAACAAAAAACAATCAAGTAAAATAAGAAAAGACATAAAGTGGTCAATACACTAAGTAGAGACGAGTCTAAAAAATCCTAGTGAGTCAAAACTACCTACCAAGGTTTCACCTAAATGGATCTTCAGTTTGCCCTGAAGATCTGTTAGGTGAAACCTTAGTGTGTATATATATATATATATATATATATATATGAAGAAAAATTTGGAAAAAACAAACAAAAATCCTTAAATGCAATTATGTTGTTTAAAATGAATGAAATGTCGACGTCTGACGTTTCGGTTTAATAAACCTTCTTCAGGACAATATTCATTAAAATACAATTCAATTCAATTTGACAAAGACGATGGACATAAAAGACAAGTCTTATCCAAAACAGATAACTGAAAATTTTAAAGTGATCAGCTTTCCGTTTAGCATGGTCACGTTGTCGTCACATGGGCGACGCTTTCAAAAACGTATTCCTAAAATTTTTGATTATTTTGAATGAAAAAGAAAATTAAAAAAAGAATTCTATTAGGATCTAAAATTTTATATGTGTATGCTTGTCAAGTATTAATCTAAGCTAAAAAAGGGGAAATATTAAAGAAACCAGGTCTAGTATGCATTTAAGGATTTTTTGTTTGTTTTTTTCCAAATTTTTCTTCATTCTGTCAGATCTATATCCATTTACATTTTTACATATATATATATATATATATATATATATATATATATATATATATATATATATATATATATATATATATATATATATATATATATATCTCACAAGCCAACCGTCACCAGATTACAGCATTAAAAAAGGGATTGTCCAATGCCTAAAACAAAATGCAAAAATCCCAATTGGTGAGCCAGATATAATAACAGGAGATGATCAACATCAATTTTACCCTTCAGAATAACAACTACCCTGCAAATGTAATGTCAGCTTCTATGGACTGAAACAGAAGTGCAAAGGATGAGAAGGCCTACGATCTGTCTCCGTTATGTCAAGGGCTTGTTGGAAAGGATTCAGAAGAACTGGATCAGGGCAATATTCAGAAAGAGTTTGACTTGCCAGAGAAATTGGTATTCCATTTCTTAGTCAAGGCAAAGGATGGAACCAGATATTCCCTGAAGGTTTGATTTATTGACTTTTTTTTTTGTTTTTAAAGCTTATCAACCCTTTGTGAGTTATTTAAATCCAAAATTTTTTTTTTTAGTGAATATTGCATTTGCCTTGTATTTGTTACATCAATTTTATCAAGAATCTCTAAATATGTATCCAACAGGGGCCACCAGGCCCAATGTTGCAGCAATATTCAAAGCAAGGACGATTGGTAGACTTGTAAATATTTTAGATTCTGGCAAGAAAATTTGTCTAGCATGACTCAGTGAAGACAACTTTCTTAACTGCAGACTTGGAAATGGATTCAAACTTCTATTGTTAAATCTGTTATAATTAAAGAACAGGCATTACTTTTTGGCCAACCCTAATGACGTAACAGAGAAGGAAGGTATGTTAACCCTTTAGTATTCAACACACCCAAACCTGCCTTGTAAATACCAACACTTAAAGTCCAATAGTTTGCAGGACTTCCTGTGTTATTTGCAATGATTTCATCATATACATTATGTCAGAGTCTACATGGGGCAGGCTGAACACCGAGAGCTGACATTTACAGGATTTGTTGAATGCTAAAGGAAAAAGGTCCAGATGTGAAAACTGGAGACTTTGTATTTTAGGATGTTTTGTATGCTTCTATGATTAAATCTGTTGTAATTAAAGAACACGCATTACTTTTTGACCGACCATCGTATTAAAAATAAAATTTACTTTCTTATTACTCAATCTGTAACAAATTACTGCCTAAAATGTTACAAATTTAGACAACATTTAATTTTCTTGCCTGCAAAATACCCCTCCACAAAAAAAAAAAAAAAAAAAAAAGTGTTAAAAGAACATTAATTACCTTTACTCTATACACTTTTGAATTCCTCAACAATGTTTGTTTTAAAAAGTGATGCTTAGAATGTTTACAAACTCAAACATGTGAAAATGGATTCATATATTTTCTTTATTCTTGAGAACTGACAACAAAGATGTTAAACACTATTAGATTGAATAAGACTTGTTTTCATAGTTCCTTATTAAATCATAATTATTGAATATTGCATTGTCGTTGGTTTACATATTTTTTGTTTTTTTGGGGTTATTTAATACTGACAAGATTTTTATTGCTGGTAATAAGCAGTCATTTTGTACTACAAATATAGGATAAATTCATGAAAATTTGCTATATTTCTTGACCTCATCTTATCTAAAGGTCACCTTATATGTAGAAATATACAGTATTTTGTTTTTCTAGCTGCCTTTTTTTAAGAAATCAGGGTTATAAAAAAAAACAAAAGATCTAAGTTTGATGTGGTGAATTTAAATTTCCAAACGCTTTTTCTACCAAATCCAGTTCATCTTTCCTTTCATATATTCTGCTTTTAATGCCTGGTTTGCTTTATGGCATATCAACCTCAATGGGTTAGTTAATGCCGACAAGATTTTTATTGCTGGTAATATTTTCCTCAAAAATGTACGGATGGTAATATTTATTTTCCTTCACAAATTCATTACTAGTAATAATTTTTTTTTTACAAAAAAGTATTGCTGGTATTAAAACTTATTTTTATACTTTCATAGTGTTTTGACCCCTTTCGAAGGTGTTAAGGTATTTGCCCATAGCTGGGACCCTGAGAGGTGCTACCACACTGGGTCATTGGGAACACCAGCAATTAAGAGGTGGTTCCATGCTCCTCAAAACCTCCTGATGAGAGGCCTTGCTGTTGCACGTAGTTTATCGTCTTACCCAGGATGTACATATTTTGATAATTTTAATTTTTTTTTTTTAAATTTTCAAGTAAGAAGATTTTTATTTTTTTATAAAATGGCAAATAAATATTTATCAAAGGTAAATAATAAATATTGCATTGTACTTAGTTCATATATTTTTTATAATCTTGTAAATAAACATTGCTGAGGGAGTCAAAAGGGTAAACAATAATAGTGGCGTCAAGGGAATAACAGTTCTTCTGAGACACTATCTTTTGCAGGCATGAAGGTTAAACATTGCCCAAGTTTGTTACACTTATTCCTTGTTATGAAATGTCACAAGCTTTTCTTTCTTATAAACCCAACAGCTCTTGCCAAGAGTGTGGGATGATAATGCTCTTGCATATCATTGCCATGGGATTATTCTAAACCTTACCTTGGTCAGAATGAAAATTGGTGCAATGTTGTCCTTGAAGCTATCAGCAAGCGTTTCGGCCGATTTCTGTAGTTGATCCCAAACGGCCGAGAAGTTGTCCTGTTCAGAAGCATGGAACAAATATATTACTGTGCCACCAGCCACAAACCTGCCTGGTTCCTCGGTCCACACTTGTGCGAGTTCTTCGGTGGTCTCAAGAATTTCTTCGAGGTTCACTGTTGACTGACTCAGGACGACACTGGTCAACTGTTTTGGCAATTGGTCAGCAGAGTCTAATGCACAAACCTAGAAGAGCCAAGAAAGATGAAGAAATGTTAGCCTGGCAAAGTTCCTGCCTGCCGAGAGCATTTTTGCTTGCAAAAAAAAAAAAAAAAAAAAAAAAAAAAAAAAAAGAAAAAAAAGGTCAGCTAAATACTGAGAGCTTTGATGATAAAGATTGAATCGCATGACAGCAATAAAAAATGGGAATGAAGAAATTAATTTATTTTTCCAAGCAAACATGCATGACTATAAAAATGATAAATATTAGAAAAAAAATGTTTAAATTCAAGAACTTCTATTATCTAAGAGGTATAACACAAATTAACTTTTCAAACTAAAATAATTTAAATATTATTACATTATTGAAAAAAAAAAAAAAAAAAAAAAAATTTACTTTTTTTTTTTTTTCAGAGTTAGTCTGATGAATATTTATGAGCTCCTCTTAAATCTAAAAATTCTGTAAAAAAACTGCTCTTTGTCCCTCCTTGGTGCTAGTGGAGCAGCCATGTTTTACACTGAAACAGCGGCAAGAAAAGTGGCCCAGTCAAGTTCTAACTTTGATCACAGAACCACAAGATTACCAACTGCCAACACAACAAAGGACTTTATCTGGGGAAAGAAGTACTGGAAGGCAGTGTGGCAAACCTAAAGATATGCTATGGCGTAAGTGTGGATAACTTTTTTTACTTACTCTCGTATATTTAGGGAGAGAGGTGGATAAAATATAAAATAAAAAACATTGATATACTAATTTTGATGTTTTGCAACTTAATTGCTATGCATTGAGATTTAAACATGGAAGATGTCCATTAATTTTTTCTTGCTTAACAATTCCTTAAAAAAAAAAACAAAAAAAAACAAAAAAAACAAACAACAAACAAACCTCAATGTGGTGGTCTTCAAGATGACGTTTCAGGGCAGTTACCAAATTGGCATCAGGAATATTGACCAAACCAACTTTGAGAAATTTTTCTGAGAAAAAGAAAGAAAACAAAATCTCCATCACAGAGTAAGGTCTCTTCACTTACAAAAACATTTTTTTCATTTTTTCTCATGAAAAAAAAGGAAAAAGAAAAAAAAGGAAAAAAGAAAAAAATAAGGAAAATAAGGAAGAAAAAAAATAAGGAAGAAAAAAATAAGGAAAATAAGGAAAAAAAAAATAAGGAAAAAAAAAAAGAAAAACTTTTTATCATAGGTAAATAATTTTAACTATTTTGCAAAATATTTTCAAAGTAATAATTAAGTGAAATGAGAAAAAAAATAATTTAAACAATATCTAAATAGACTGAACTAATGTTTTTAAGAAAATTCATTCATCTTTTAAATGTTCTTTCAAGACATTAGTGATCATAGCTCTCCCCAATTTCCTATCCTTTAATGTTCTAATTAAATTTCAAGTCCTAACGCTCCCTTTGTCTTTTTGCCAGTTGACCCACTTAACAAGTTCTAGTAAATGGATAACTTACAGAGATACCAAGGGAAACCAGATCATGCCAGTCTGTGACTCTTAATGAGTACAAGAAAATCATTTTTATGTGGGGGATTCATATCAAATTTCTAATGAAATTTAAGAATCTATAAAATTTAAAATATTGCTTTGAATACAAATTCAGATACTGAAATAGAAAAAAAAAATACTACACAAAAATTAAAATAAAATATTGCAACATTAAATTTAGGTTTTGTTGATTAAAAAAATTAAATTTTGGAGGCTAGAAAAAGAAAAGAAAACTCATGAAAAGTTCTAATTTTCTGAAAATCATTTTAATTTCTTGATTTTTTATTTTTGATAAAATTTTAATTTCAATGTGTAAAAAATCATTTATTTATCATCAGGGCCTTTTTTTGTTTTTATATTTGTAAACTTGAAATCATTTTAATTGAAAGTTATTGAAAAATGTTAACATTTAAGTTTTTTTTTCTCTTTTCAGGTTCACAGCTGAGACTTTCTTCTTTTAACAAAAAACAATTGAAGAATTACAAATTTATTTTAAAATTAAATTATATATATATATATATATATATATATATATATATATATATATATATATATATATATGAATAAAAATGACAATAGGAAAACTGGTAATTGCTCACGTTTTTTTAATGTGGATTTTTATCAATGCAAAATATAACGAAAATGAAATTAAATGAACATTCCAGTTGCTAGATAATTCTGTTTTGTTTTTATTAGTTACTTTGTTCAATTAATTTCATTTTCGTATTTTGTTTTTGATAAAGTCCACATTGGACTTTCACAGCAATTACCAGTTTTCCTATTGTCATTTTTATTCATAAATATTGTCTTTCTACTGGTTAAATCGGAGAAATTTTCATATTATATATATATATATTTAAGAGTTTTTTTTCTTTTTCTCCACATCTCATTCTCTGAAGAAGCTTTATGCCTACCGATTGTGTCTAGCATGAAACAGCCTGTCACCTCTGAGTGTTGACTTCTATGTTCACTTTTATATTTACATACACTATCTCTGATATTGACCACTTTATCCCATAAAACTATATATATATATATATATATATATATATATATATATGAAGTTTCTTCCTAAGACGAACATGGCTCCAATGTCACCATAATTCTTGCGGCCATATTGTTAAAATTCTTTGAAACTTAGTCAAATGACAACAGAATCCTTGCAAGCATTTGGTGTGTGTGATTTATGATGTTTTGGAAGAGTTCAAAGGTTAAGAAACATTTGGTATCTGTCTATATTTTTCCATCCATTAGACATGGAACGTGGAACTAGAACAGTCTACCCCAGCGAGTGAAATAAAGGGTTCAGTTTGACATTCAACCATCTGAAGAAGGCCAGACTGTACAATGGCTGAAACGTTGTGATAAATATGGCAATAGTCTGAATAATGTAAATAGTGTTAAACATTAGCTCATTGGAATTACTGAACGATTTTATCAAAGGAATCCTGTCAAATATGATGAAAGACAAAAAAAGCTATAAAACAGTTTTTCCCATGATACCGATATTTTAACTACCTTCACCCCTTCGTCTGTTTTTATAGTTTTAAAAAGGATGATTAGAATTGTAATAAAACCTAGACATAAATGCTAATTTATACATTTTCTTTGTTCTTGAGAATTGACAAATAAATATTGTTTATTGGAATGCTTGGCAAAACATCAGCTAATTGTCAATTGACTTTATAAAATGGTAAATAATAAGGATTTTCTTAACGTTGTTTCACATATTTTAAGAATTTAGCAAACGCTTATAGATTTATGAGTAAAAAATTGTTTTCATATTTATTTCTTTATAAACTGGTAAATGATAAATACTGCATTAGTTTCAATACAATTGTATTTGTTTTTAGAATGTTGTAAATCTAAAATTATTCTTGTAAATAAACAATCTAATAAATAAATAGAGTTTAATATTTCTGTTGTAAATTCTCAAGAACCCAAAAAATGTATAAATTTACTTTCATCATATGTTTAGGTTTTATTTCAATTCTAATCATTGCTTTTTAAAATAAACATTACTGAGGAATGAAGGTAGTTAAGAAAATGATGTCATGGGAAAAAAAAAAAAAAACATCCTTTTGGCAGTATGTCTTATTGCAGACACATTTGTCCTTGTTTGCCAAAAATTGATTCTCAGTCGTTATCTTACAATTGCCACAGGTAAAAAAAAAAAAAAACTATCAAAGCAAATCTGAGGGCAAAACATCTTACCTTTTAGGGTTCCTTCAGCAGTATAAAAATCTTTTCTGTGTGTTACCTGAAATGGAAAAAAAAAAATAATAAAAATAAAAGATAAAGAATTTTTGCTTGAATTTGTTTAACAACACATCAACTGGGTCATTTAATGCCAAAATTTAATTTTCTTGGGAACTCTGAATTAGGAAAAATATATGTTATTCTGCTTTCACAGCTGAATCCATGGTAGATGATGCTCAGCTTTTGTGCATATACATGTTTGTATGGATATAATTACGAGAGGTGGTGATTCATGTTTTATGTTGAAGTTATATTTTGGAATATAGTTTGATTTCTTTAAGAAATTGTATGATATTAGATGGATTAATATCATGAAAGAATTCTTTCATCTCGATTGATTTTCTTTAGCAGCATTTCAGCCTCGATGGGTCATTTAATGACAAAATCTAAATATTTTATACGTCCTTTTATGACTTCAACTACAGATAAAATGTATTGCTGGTCATTTTACTTGAAAAAATCTATTTTATGCTTTCATAGTGAACCCCTCAAACAAAAACAAGAGACTATTTGCCCATAGCTGGGACCCTAACAGGTGCTACCACCCTGGATCAGGGTGAACCTGGGAACAACAGCAATTAAGAGGTGGTTTCATGCTCCTCAAAACCTGATCAGGGGCCTTGCTGCCAGATGTAGTTTATCGTCATACTCTGGACTAGGGTTTTAGATGAGAAATTGGAACTACTGTATTGTATCTGCATTGCATGCAGATTAATTTTCTTGTTTTAGCTATTGAGCTCTCTGGCCTTCCTCAAGTGTCTGTTTGCACTTTTGCAATGTTAAACAGCATTCATACATTTAACCTGTCATGCCTTTAATCTTTAAATTTTCGCCATCTTGCCTACACATTGAACAAGTGAATTAGCTGGATTTTACAAGCACATGCAAGGTTTCAGCCAACACACTCTCCAACCATACTGAAGTTGAGGGTGTCACAGCTAAAATGTGATAGAATTCAAAATGATAAAGAAATTAGATACTTTGACTTAATTGATTTATTTGAACAATTGTTCTCATTTTTTTTTTTGTTATAGGCACCATGTTTCAGCCAAGTACACTTAGGCCATCTTCAGGTGTCCATTATTTTGCAGTGTTTGATTTTTGACACAAGACATTGTCAGTATACTTTGATTTATTTCAGTAATAGGGTTTTTCAAAAGTCTGTGTTGACATTGTATATCTTCATTACTGTTGAGGATATCAAAATAATTTATGTGTCCTGGGTATGACAATAAACTACATCCAGCAGCAAGACCTCTGATCAGGAGGTTTTGAGGAGCATGGAGCCTCCTCTTAATTGCTGGTTTTCCCAGCTTCACCCTGACCCGGGGTGGTAACACGTTTTAGGATCCCAGTTATGAGCAAATAGTTAAAACCTATTTTTACCCCAGTTTCAGGGTTAATACCAGAAATACTTTGTAAAAAATTATTACCTTCAATACAATTTTGAAAAAAAATTTTAAAAAATTATTACCAGCAATACATTTTTGAAAGAAAAAATTATTACCAGCAATAGGAATTTTGTCAGCATTAAATAACCCATTGAGGTTGATATGCCATAAAACAAACCAAAACAATTTCTATTTCCTGAAAGCTAATATTTACATGTTTCCATACAGGGTTTTATGACACACCTGCAAACGATAATTCAATTCTTGCCAAACATTACCAAGTATAGCATTGCTGGTGATTGCTAAGGTTTCAGTTTTTTGAGGGTTCGGATCATCTATGTCTCTCAGAAAGGGAAGTATGTATACAAGGCCTTACACATACCCCCAGTGGAAGAAGTCACATGGGATGAGGCCTGAAGACCTAAGGGGCCATTGCAGAAACACAAAATCAGTCTGTCTGGCATGTCACATCCAATCCATCTATCAGGCAGAGTGGTATTCAAAAATTAAATTTTATTATTTACATTAAAATTAAATTAACAGAAGAAAACTTGACACTTTTAACTTTTAAATGGTACTAATACACTCAACCTCAAAGGGTTATTTATTGCCAACAAATTATATATATATATATATATATATATATAGATAGATAGATAGATAATATTAGTGGAAAATATACATACATATGAAAAATATATCTAAAAAATTCCCATACATGTATATTTTCAGAAAAAAATTTTCCAAGAGGAAGGATCCAGGTAGAACTCAATGTCTAGGACAGAGTAAGGATATAATAAAAAGGCTTAAACACTAATATTCCATGGTCATAATTTATTCCATTGGAATCATAAATACGATCCAAATCATCAGACCTACAAATTCAAAAAAATGAAAACAGAAAAAAAACAACTCCGAAATCAAAACAGAATTTAGAGAAAGTGTAAGTATGAGGGGAGTGACATGAAACCTTAACAGAGAGAGTTTTGGAGATGTGGGGGGGGGTGGATTTAAAAAGAGGAGAGAAAGAAAGTCGACGGATGTTTAATACATAAAGATACATTTCGTGGTGACATATACACACCACAGACAATTCGGATAGGAAGGGAAAAAAAATTCGGATAGGAAGGGAAAAAAAAAAAAAAAAAAAGAAAAAAAAGAGGGTTGGGGATAGAGATGGGACGAAGGAAAATAAAATTGTGTTTACTTAAAGGGCCGCTTTGTAATTGGGAAAATTAGTATAGACTACAGGTAATAAATCAAATATAAATATATGAAGATGAATATAACGATTGTCTCATTTCGCAAGGACCAAATGTTTCTATGTTCAAAAACACATACTAATACACACAAAAAAAAACCTATACAAGAAGGTACATACACTTAGGCATGTACTCACACACACACCCAGACATACGTGTACATACACATGCACATACATACACATATATATATATATATATACACACACAAATATATATATATATATATATATATATAAAAACCTAAAAATATATTCACATATCCACACATACACATATTCATCTATATTCATATACACACACTTTTCACATACATATACACGCATACATATGCCCCATGTATACATATATATATATATAAAAAATATTCAATCATGCTACCATTTGTAGTTTCTGATATAAGTTTGGTTTGGTTTATGGCATATCAACCTCAAAAGGTTATTTAATACTAACAAATTTTTTATATACAATATTTATGAAGAAAAATATATACGGAAAAAACAAACAAAAATCCTTATATGCAATTATGCTGTTTTAATGTTAATATGTCAACGTCGGACGTTTCGGTCTAATAAACCATCTTCAAGCGTACATATAAATTTTAGATCAAAATAGAATTCTTTTCATTTTTCATTCAAAATACTCAAATTTTAGGAATACGTTTTCACAGCGTCGCCCACATGACGACAACGTGACCATGTTTTAAACAGGGCGCTGATCTTATAAAACTTTCAGTTATTTGTTTGGATAAGTCTTGTTCTTATGTACATCGTCTTTGTCATGTTGTATTGATAATGTTAATTATATTTTATGAATATGTCCTGAAGATGGTTTATTAGACCGAAACGTCCGACGTTGACATATTAACATTAAAACATCATAATTGTACATAAGGATTTTTGTTTGTTTTTTCCGTATATTTTTCTTCATACTGTCGGATCTATATCCATATATTTGCTTACATATATCTATATATGAATAATAAAAAAAAAAAGCATTCTTTGTAACAAAATCACTTTGTAAATCCAGTTTCATTAACACTTTTGCAAAGAGGGCTTCTGTCGAGAGACAATTCCATTGCTGGTATTATTTTTCCTTCAATAAAGAATTTATTCTCTATGTATCCAATTTCCTAGTTTTATTTCTGCAAAGAAGTTTTTTTTTTTTTTAAAAATCAATAGTTTGGTTTTGTAAACTTTAAAAATAATAATTTCTTTTTTTTATAAAAACTTTGTTTTATCGTTATTCCCTCCTGTTTTATATTTTCTTGTAGAGGCTGACAACCACTTTTAAAAATGATGGGATATCATCCACATTTACCTTCTCGAGCAATTCAAACATGCTACCCGTATTGTAAAATTGTTGTCTTGAGATAACTAATTCTGGACACTGTCAAAATATGTTTAATAGAAAATCATGTTTTACATGCTTGGTACACTGGTTGATTGGTTTGGTTGGTTTTGTTTTATGGCATATCAACACCTCAATGGGTTATTTAATGCTGACAAGATTTTCATATCTGGTAATATTTTTCTTTTTTTCAAAAATGTATTGCTGGTATTAAAACCTATTTTTATACTTGGTGATTAATTATTTGCCCATAGCTGGGACCCTGAGAGGTGCTGCCACCCAGGGTCAGGGTAGACCTTGGAATACCAGCAATTTTTAGAGGTGGTTTGATGCTCCTCAAATCCTCCTGATGAGAGGCCTTGCTGTTGGATGTAGTTTATTGTCTTACCAAGAAAGTCCTGATATAAGAATTCTTAGAATGTGGCGTATGCTTTTGAAACAAATTCTTGTTCTTTGGTATTTATTGATGTTATCAAAGATAATGTTTCAACAAAATTATGAAGACAAAATGCAAACACATTGGAAAGTAAGTCACAATCAGTCAAGCATCAAAAGAAATTAATGGTTACCTGTCTTTGGGAATAAATATGAAATGATCTTAAGAAAAAAAAAAAAAAAAAAAAAAAAAGTCATCGCCTCACCTTCCATAAAGAAGATGGTCCATCAATGAGGTAGGCACCAATATTGGTGTATTTGCGTACGAGGTGTAGACATTCGGTTCCATAGTCCAAGTCATCGTCTGTACACTAAACAAATACAAAGAAAAAAATAGTTATTATTAAATGGGTCCAGTCTGTCACTTGTTTCCTGTTTAGGCTTCCAATTCCTTCTAAAGTCTACTTCAACTCTATATTTCTAACGTCTCCACCTGAAATTTTATTTACTAATTATTAATTTATTTTTCTCCTCAATAGGAGTAAATATGTTCAGCTGTCACCTGGTTCATATTCCTCCCAGGTTTTTTGAACAGGAGTAGAGGTTTATCCCTTGTTTTCTGTTTAGGATTGGGTTTCCAGCTCCTTCTTGTCTGCTTCAATTCTATTCTTCTAACGTCTTATGGCAACTTGACGTGTGAGGAAGATAACCTGTTCAAGTTCTGTGGAATCAACTCCCAAGAGGATGCTTTCACACTCAATACAATCTTAATGGTTAATCCTAGACTTGAACAGGTTATTTTCCCCCCACATATCTACATAAGCTGTCCCTCTTACTCTGTAACCCTCTACCTCAAGCGGCCCTCGGGCCTTGTACAGGCTGAACACCACTGTAAAAAAAAAAAAAAATTACAATTTGAAAGTAATTGAAATGGGCATTTGTATTGTGAGGGCCGATTTCCTTTTATCTGACAACAACACGTGGGTAATAGGAAAAGAGTATAAGCTGAGATGTGTGGCCTTTTCAAGTCATAATTAGAAGACAGAAGATAACGATTGACATTGCATTGAAATTTTTTAATATAAAAGGCAATAAAGCCACTAAGACACAAAGTGGGTTACTGAGTATTAGAAAACATGAGAAAAACTACTATTAAGGGGGGGAGGGAGAGAGAGAGAGAGAGAACAATAAAAGAATAAGAATTAAGAAGACAGATGATAATGATTGACATTGCATTTAAATTTTTGAAGATCAAAGTTGTCCGGAAAGGTGGAGTTCCACAAGCGAGAAAAGAAACTGTTAGCATAGAACTTATGATTACATCTAACCATTTCAGTTGTAAAATGATGAGACCTAACTGCCAGTCTAGTATAGCACTTAAATTCTTTTGAAAGACTTCATCCTAATCAGTATCAAATCATAACTGCTCCCACTACAAACTGCTGACCTTCCCTAACAACCTCATCCAGGTCTTTCACAATCCTGGACCACCTCAATAAAGTAGAGAAGGAAGTAAACGAATCTGGATTTAAAAGTGGAAAAAAAAAAAAAAAAAAAAAAAAAAAAATTACCATTTCGTATGCTCGTTTGATGAGTTCATGTTTGAATCCCTGAGGCATCTCACTGGCACGGTAGCTGTTTCTATCAAGAGACTGTTTAAGAAAATTATTGGAGTCAACGGCAATGACTGTTGACACCAAAGGGCGGACAACTCCAGCGGCCTGCATGAGAAGTAACAAAACAATCAGTAAATTAGTGGTTAAGAAAATGAAAACAATACATTTAAAAGAAATAAAAATCCAACAAAGTTCAACACCCAGTCGTCAAATCTTTAATCTTCCCCCAACAAATCTTTCATAGAGATTATGATTACTGTCTGAATTTCTGGGATGAAGAGTTATTATTTATTATGTTGAGGCATAAATAATTTCCATTTTTGTTTCTCAACTTTATTTTTCAAAGAATAAAGCACAATTACATTTTATTCAATTACTAGCTTAAAAGGTGCACTCCGAGCAGACTTTTAAGGTAACTCCCACAGAGAGTTAATTGGGATCTCTTGTCCAGTTTAGAAAACAGCAATGATAATTTTGATAAAATAACTTTGAATTCATCAATTTATTCCATGGAACTTCAAAACCTCACTTTAAATCTGATTCCAGCGATGTCCCACTCCAGCCAAAAGGACTCATTTCGACCAAAAAAGTCCCACTCCAGCCAAAAGGACTCATTTCGACCAAAAAGTCCCACTCCAGCCAAAAGAACTGATTCAGGCCGAAATTCAAATTTAGGCTGAAAATTGTGTTCTTCAAATCACAAACCCTGCAGAACTTCAAAAGTTCACGCCCTGAAGCCTCTGACTTTAACTCTGATTCCTTTACATTTTGAAGAAATAAAATTGATTTCCTCAATTTGCAAAGTTTTGGAGATATTTTAAACTGCATTTAAAACAAAAACTCTTAAAAATCACAAAATTTTTGCGTTACTTTAAACTCAAACTTTAAAAATTCTAATTTTTTTCAGTTATTTTAAAATTTGAATTTTGAACTGTTCCCTCTTCATTTGGACACAAATCCCAATTCTGGATCTTCAAGCAACAGATGAAGGGTAGATTTTCTATCCCAGTATCTTCCTGATTCCACAAAGGTATAATGTATCTATGTATAGCAAGTGTGGCTCTAGTTAAAGGAGTTTCGGACAGACAGACAGAATCTGCCATTTATCTATTTAGATAGAAGATATATTTGCGATAACTTTTTGCCACTTGTCAGGTAGCTCTTCAATACCTTTGGAATAAAATTCTGCAGATTTTGCTGTGCAAAAAGTTTTCAGCAATTTCTTGAATGCGGTTTTCATTCGAGAAAGTTTTCCCCTCCGTCAATGCATTTTGCAGCAATCGAAAAAAAAGGTCATAATTGGTTGGTGCAAGGTCAGCTGAATATAGTAGATTGAACCAACATTTTCAAAATTTTTCCCTGTATTCTTCTTACCCGATGCAACTTTTGTCTTTAATCCGCTGTGTACGCTGCCATTGCAATACAAGCACTCAGGTATGTTTACTTCTAAAACATTCTAAATTTAATCTTAGCTGCCGTATCTGATTAGTACTTTGGATGATACGATCGTCATTACAATTGATTCCCCAAAACAGGAATTACTTTTGACTTAATCTAACAGATTATTATTTACATTTGGACTCTTCTCCTTATCTTTGTTGTTGATATTACAATGTTTCGGCCATTGTCTTCTGGCCTTCTTCAGCTGCATGTTGATCCAGGTAACCTGCAGAGAATTTTGAACTGAACCCTTTATTTAATCCCCGACAATTCCGCTGATCATGTCTTGGAAGATCTCTTCATCGTTCTTATTTAGTACAACTCACTCATTGCTCGCCTTGTTTCCAATGAGTTTTACATCTGTGCTGCCCAGCCCAGGAATTGAACTCACAATTCCTGTCACCAAATTCACGAACCAAGGTTTTAATCCACAAGACAAGGGTCCTCTATTGCTGTCATAAAAAAGTGGGTCAGATAATTTTAGGGTCAGACCAGATATTTAAATCAAATCGATTCATTTTCCATGACCCACCAACAATTACAGGCTACTTAAAGCTGGAAGCTATTTTTAGAGTGTAAGAATTTTGTTGCATCCTTAAAGACGTTACAAACAGACAAAGGTAGTACTTGAATTAAAGGAACAGCAACATAGGCGTAGATGAAAGAAAGAGAGGTTTATTATAAAAGAGAATACACTACTGAAAGACAGGGAATCGGTTAGCAGGCCAGGTTACCAGGTATATCCTGTGCTCACCATATATAGCTACTGATATAGTCAGTCCACATAGGCAATAGGCAGTGTGGGACATTCCATTACAGCAATTTTTTTTTTCTTTATAGATAATAATGGTTTAGTGATACAAGTCTTACTAATTAACACATAGCTTGGGGGAGAAGAGATGGATTCATACATAATCAGAATTTGATAAATAAAGAAATTATAGTACGGATATAAAGTGGGGGATCAATTCTATATTATAATCAATCTATAAACGGATCACTCACTTTGTGGCCAGGATAGTTTCTATAAATGAATGTAAACAAATCTAAAAGACATGCCTGTGTAGCTAATAAGTATTTAACTGATTGATTCATTTTCTATGACTTATCAACCCTTTGCATATTATTTAAAACCAGAAAATATTTTTAGATCATAAGAATTTCTTTTTTGTGATAATTAGTAAGACTTGTCACCATTATTAACTTACTAATTAACCCATAGATGGGAGTAGAAGAAGTGGATTCATACCTTTAATGATATCTGAGTGTAAGTGAATACAACAGATTCAACAGCAATTGTAATTTGATGTGCTGATTAACAATTCTGAGCCATTATCCATTGCACCACTTGAGCATCCAATCTTAGAGCACCTGATATTCCCAAGTGGTCACCTATCTAGGTACTGACCAGGCTTGATATTGCTTAACTTCAGAACCAGTATTAAAATCAGATCCCAGAGTTCATAATGGTGACCGTTTTCAAATAAGATATGATTGAAAAGGTACATATTTGAAATCCATTAGTAATTATCAGGGCCAAACCTCCCATTTAAGTCTTTTGCAGGAACTAGCCTAAAGTTCTGCCCAATATAATCCAAATGTTAACTTTCCACACGACCAAAAGCAAAAGGTTAAGAAAGAAACTCATCAATATTAGAAAGAGCTATAACAGCTAGTGGACTAAGAAAAATCTAATTTCTGGAAATTATTATTTTTTTTTAATTTCTGGATAAGGAGTTATCATTATTTACACTATTTACATGTGGACTATTGTCCTCATGTTTGTTGTTACTATCACCTGATTGTTTTCTGTCTGAATTTCTAGGGTGAGGAGTTATCATTATTTACACTATTTTCACGTCGACTATTGTCCTCATCTTTGTTGTTGTTATCACGTTTCAGCTGTTATGTCATCAGGTGTATATCAATCTGAGTAACCTATGGGGATTTCTGAAGTGAATTCTAAATAAAGGATTTCAGTTCAGAATTCAGCTACCCCATCAAGGAAGGCCTGAGGGCACAATGGTTGAAAAGTCCTAATATAAATAGTGTAAATATCAACACTACCAGTTTGGTCAATAAATGCTGAAGGTTCCCCATATAGAAACAGCTAATTCCATCATCCCAATTAATATCTTTGAATGGGCCAAAACAACTTTAACAAGTAAGATAAGGATAGCAGTTTGATTGTTCATGTCAAAAAAAAATCAATGATGAATTTAAATCCTGAATTTGACATTGAAATTCTTGAAATTAACCTGTTACCATTATTTAGAAATGAGAACAGTGAAAAACTTTGGCAAAAGAAAGAAATTCAACGTACACCATGTTTTTTGGCAGCTAACACGACTTGCTGGACAACAGACTCACTGGTCAATGGACGCACAGCATCATGAATTAAGACAATGTCAGGATCCTCACAGACTGAAAACAAAAATGAAAGAAAAAAAAAAAGTTAAATAAACATTCATAAAATTAAGTCAATTAATGCAAACATTTAGTACTAAAGATTGGCAAGAATTTATAAAAATGCAAAGTTGTGAAACTTACAATTTTTAGCCTTGTGCAACATTATAATAGAAGACATGTTGAAAATTTATTAAATAATAAATAGAAAATGAAATTTGGGTTGAGTTGTGAAATATGCACTGCTGCCAGAAATAATTCATTTTTTTTTTTTATTTTACTATAAATTAAACACTCCAGATTATGAGTATCCAGAAAAAAGAACACAAACCAAAAAGAAAAAAAAAAAACCCAAGAAAGAAACCCCCCAAAAGAAAGAACTAAAAAAAAAAAAAAAAACTCCCCAAAAAAGAAAGACAAAAAGAAAAAACCCAAAAAGAAAAAAAACCCAAAAAAGAAAAAACCAAAAAATCAAAAAAGATGAAAAAAAAAAAAAAGGAAAAAAAAAACGCAAAAAGACGTAAAAAACCCCAAAAAGCAAACCCCCACAAAAAAAGACGAAAAAAACCCAAAAAAGATGAAAACAAAAAAAGATGGAAAAGACGAAACCTCCCAAAAAGAAAAAAAAAAAAAGAAAAAAAAAACCAAAAAAGACGAAACCCCCCCCACCAAAAAAAACAAAAAGATGAAAAAAACCCCAAAAAGCAAAAAAAAAAAAAAGTCCAAAAACCCAAAAGCTAAAAAAAAAAAAAAAAAAAAAAAAAAGGAAAAGACAAAAACCAGATAAAAAAAGAAGAAAACCAGAAACAAAAAAACACTTTCAAATTTTATAGAAGTTAATGGAGGAAGGATTAATTTCCAATGGAAATTCACTGATCCGTCTATGGAAGCCTAATTTCAATATGCTTATAAAGTGTGATTTCTTGAAATTTGAACAAATAATTTTCTACATTCATAATCTGAAATGCTTAATTGATAGAAACATTTAAAAAGAACTCCAGGTTATGAATTTATAATTAAAAAATGATTTTTTTACATTAAGAAATCATATGGTATGAGCATATTTTATTTTGGCTTCCATTGGTTGGGGGGGGGGTCAGTTTACAAGGAATGTACATAGCAAAACTGGGACCCCTATTAACATTTAGAAAATTTGGAAAAAAATTATTATTTTCCAGTTTCCAACATTACAAAAATTTCTGATTGTTGACTGATTGAATTCATCAGAAGAAAATTTTAAATTAAATCATTGATCAACTAAATGAACTAAAAAGAAAAAGTTTAAAAATATTAATTAGAATCATAAAATGAAAGAAAGTTAGAGAAGTCATCAAAGTGACTTGAAACTGAGTCTATGAATTTACTTGCAGGAATTTGATAACATGATTCACATATTTATTCAAAAGGAATGTTTTTGTCAAAAAATCTACCAGAGAAATTTGAAAATATTTATGTCACTACCATTTGCTTGAAATGCAACCATTTCTTACATCAGCCTTTCTTAAAAGTACACCATGCAACTTAAGGACCTAACAAGGCAATGATAAACAAAAGTTTTTTTTTTGAGCTGGGAGGAAATTTGAAACTGGTTAGCTCTTGGCGACAATTCTACAGTAACAGCGGACAAACACTTAGATTAGGAAACATTTGTCAGATATGAGATGGTTCTAAATTTCTGAGCAGCAAAAAGGAAAATGTCCACAGCGCTAGCCATCATCCAGTCAGACACAAATGAAGCCATGCATCAAACACATGCAGAACTGTTTTCAAATCACCTGCAATTAACACTTTGAAGATTCTCATTAAACATTCATTTAATTATACTCAAATGTCGGTCATCATTGCCAATAAATAATATTCAGCAGCATAAATTTTCTAGTGAAGTGCTGTTTTGCATGTCATCTCTGGTTTCTTGTGGGCTATTGGCAATTCCTCAGGAACCCAACACCGCATCAATAGAGACTGAATGAATGATGGATAATTCTGTAAGGTTTCTTTCCTTTATTTAGTAGGAGGGGTACACAGTAGTAGTAGTCGTAAGATTGTTTCTTAGAGGAAGTGAGAGGCGAGATCTGAACAGGTTGCTCAGCGAATTACCATTACCGCATAGTGGTTTTCTCAATTTGCCAGACACTCCAAGGAATCAAAAAGGCATCTTCACTTCTTTCATTACTGCTACCATACTGACTAACTTCATGTGTTTTTTGGTTTTATATTAAAACTTAAAGACAATCCATCGCTGTCAGATTTCCATAGCCATAAGGTCAAACCACCCAAACAGCTATCACTAGACGACTTGATTTTAACTGGATGTTGTCCAGGCATAGCTGTGAGAATTAACCATGTGACTGTCCAGTTACTGGAAAGCAGTTACATCTTAACTGGATGCTGGCTGGTGATGACTAACCATTGGTAGTATTTTGAAATTTCTTTAATATTATAGCCTAGGTAATAAAACAAAAGCCATCTTGTTTAGAACTTATAAATTATAAAATTAAATTTGATAACAAGGTTTCAGGTACTTTTGAATGATAATCTGAATGTATTCTGCTGATGACCAAGAAAAAAAATCTCTGGTGAAAGATGAGGCATAAATCAGATTCCTTATGCTGTGTTCCACAATCACAAACCCGAATGCATTGACAAGCATATGAAAATTACCATACTGCCCTGTATGAATCTTAGCTAGTCTGCACTGAACAATTTTCACTTCTAGTCTAATTAGTTCTGCCTGTATATCCAGCATCACCGACATTTAAAGTTATAAATCAACAAATGTAATGAGGTTGAGTGATTGTTTTTGTTTAGCAGCATATCAACCTCTATGAGTTATTTAATGTCAAAGTATTTTGTACGCAATTTTATTTTATTTTTTAAGATAATGCTTTTAGTGATGTCTTACTAATTAACCCATAGCTGGGGGAGATGTGGATTCATACCTTCCTAAGGGTATTTGTGCATAAGTAAACATAATGAACCCATAACAAGCTACAAGGTTATTGTCCTCTATTGCTGTGGATCAGTTTGGTATGTCTACCATCAGATATTTAAATTAAATCTGATCAATTAATTCGTTTTCTACGACCCATCAACCTCTGCAGTTTATTTAAAGACA
The DNA here is from genome assembly GCA_903632075.3 of Acanthosepion pharaonis. Lineage (NCBI taxonomy): Eukaryota > Metazoa > Mollusca > Cephalopoda > Sepiida > Sepiidae > Acanthosepion > Acanthosepion pharaonis. Next base: position 501,914 of record CAHIKZ030001241.1, read on the forward strand.
GAAAATATTTCTAGAGCAAGAATTTTTTTTCTAGATAATGGTTTAGTGATACAAGCCTTACTAATTAACCCATAGCTGGGGGGAGAAGAGGTGGATCCATACCTTTCCCAAGTGTATTTGCATGTAAGTGAACACATTGAATCCAACTGGAATTGGAACTTGGTTCTCTGATCAAAAATTCAATACATTAAAACAGCCGTACATCGAAGCTTACAGCACCTGGTATTTCCAACTGGTCGCCCATCAAGGTACTGACGAGGCTCGATATGGCTTAACTTCGTTGATCGTATGAGAATTGGTGTTTCAATGTGATGTGGCAGTTTTTGACGGAACATTCTTATGAATTAAGAATAAAAATTGAGTTAATGCGAATATGAATGTCATGGTGGATTAAGTTTTCTTTTGTATTGATACATGTAGAGGAAACAAGTCTGTTCTTTTGTTATCACTTTCAAACCAACAGAAAAGAATGTATTTTTATTTCCTGCAAAACTTTTGTTTGAAATTAAAACAACAAATACAAAAAAAAAAAAAAAACACAAAAAAGAATCCCCCCCCCCCCAACAAAAACAAAACAATAAAAAAAATATACGCCCCAAAAATAAAAATATAACCCCTTGGAAAAAAACAAAAAAACATTAATAATATTAATAAAAATATATCACTCACAATAAAAAAAAAACAAAAAAAAAAACAAAAAAAAATGTAACACCTCCACAATAAAAATAAGACAATAATAATAATAATGATAAAAAATATGCCCCCCCCCTCAATAAAAAACAACTAAAAAGCAGAGAAGGTGACATGCCTAAAGAGACGGCTTTGATTCCGTTATAAATGGACCTGTGCCTTGTTGCTGCAGCTGTTGCCACGTGGACTTTGTCGAGCAGATGCTGGCTGGCAACCTCTTGCAGGCTGTCTGTGTATTCTTTGGCGACTGTAACAATGATCTTCTGAATCCATGGGATCCTGAAAAGATAAAAAAAATATATATATATATGTCACGTGTAAAACAAAAGATATATGATAAAGAGAAGTAAAGGTGTGACAATTTTCATGATGACGTTCTCCGCTCATATGTCATTCACTGCATCTCTGGTGACATCCAAGATTGGCTGTATCTGCATATACACTTGATTTTGCTATGTTCACAGATTTGTCCACTTGGCTGTGATCAAATTCAACAGAAAATAATGACAACTGATTTTCAAGACTCTCTAGTTGGGAAATAGCAACAATACGAATTCTCACTTCTTAGCCGTCTGTTTTCTTTGGTTGAACTGCTATCTCCCTAACTTTCTCACTCTGCTTATATGGATAATGGCTGGGACCCTATCCCACTATCCATCCACATGTGTTCTGGAAGTTGAAGACCATCCAAGAAGCCAGATGCATGGTCAAACCTTCAAAACATTCTATTTTTATGATTATCTAAAATCAGTAACAACATTTTATGTTTGCCAATTCAAAAGCAGCTGGAGACAGAAATACCCAAAACACTGACACTTAAATTTACTCAAAGATGTTTTAGGGATATTTCTTGTAACTATTCTATCGATATTTCAATGGCATCTATTCTGATAAGCTCCATACTTTAGTTCAAGCACTTCAGACATTTACAGCTATGTCCACAGAAATTAATCACCCTCGTTTCCTCTGTATTGTAAGGAGGGAATTGCAACTTTCTTACAAGAACTGTGTGGAACAAACTCCCACATGGATGCTCTCCTGAAGACTTCAAGTCAAGGGTTAATCATTATCTATCCTCCTCATCCTTATCTCCTAACATTTTCCCTTACATTCATATCACAGGCAACTCATTCAGAAATCCTCTACCACAAGTGGCTCCTGAGCCTCGTATTAGGTGAACCTTAGTAAGACTATCCCCTCCCCAAAGACTTATTCACCTTCATGTTACTTGTCTATTTCTACAACTGAACTTGTACTAGATTGAGACATATTTGATTCCTTGGTCATTGTGAGTCATTAATACAAAAGCGAAAAAGACTGGTGAGTATCAACTGACAAGAGTTATCTCCCTTAAGCTTGGAAAGCAGAATGCAAACAATCTATCCTGGGATTGAAGAAAGGGTTCAGTTCAAAATTCCAAGAAGGTTACTGAATACGGAAGACTTCTGGGCAATCTTGAACTCTTATATGTGAAAGAAATGGAGTGTCAAAAGGAGAGCCTCTCCCCACCCCCACACTTGAGACCACCATTATGTTAACTACCTTCACTCCTCGGAAAATGTTTGTTTTAAAAAGTGATAATTAGAATTTTAATAAAAACTGAACATATAAAAAGATTATATTTAGGAAGTGGATTAAATCTAACATATTCATATTTTTAATTTATTTTGTTTGAACGTTATTTTTGATGGATACTCGTATTCAAGTAGAAGTTCTGTTTTTTTTAAACAGTATTTTTTATCCGACTAGAGGTGTGAGAGGGTAGCAATGTTTCGCTTCTGGGATAAGGGTGGTTGTGTGGTGGAAAACAATTCATTCTTTACAAGGCCACATAATCTTTTTTCAACCTTCCCAAACCTGGAAAGTGGATATTGGGCAGTTATGGTCACAATATGGCAGAATTACTTTATTTTGGGTCTGATCTGGCTCTTGTAAAGATAAAGTATAGTGGGAGGAGTCAGGTACTTACTAGAGTGGTACAAGAAACTGACCATTTTTTTCAGTATCGTTCAGGACACATTTGGAGTGAGCTGAGTTCCAATAGTTTTTTTGAGCCTTCATTCATCAAGATGGACAACAATTTGGGGTCTGCTGTGTGATGATAAAACTTGTTTGGTTTTGAAGGTATTGAATTTCCAAGCCTGTTTTTCCCCATAGTTATACTGGAACACCTATTCTATTGTTAATAGACTCTCCCACCTATAATAAGTAGGAGTATCAGCAGTCGCCAGGGAGCTCAGTGAGTTGGTGTGTCAGTCGATGTCGGACATTAAAGTATCAACCACCACAACTAGATTGCTGCGTCATTAACTATTTTATCAAGTTCCTAACGTTTTGTACGTCGAACCTATTTTAGGACCGACTTAGTGAAATACAAGCCTCCACTGTGAAACTACTAACACCCATTGAGCTGTGTGAGCTCAGTTAGAGCAGAGATCAGCTGCCACGCTCTGGTCATCTAGATTTTTGAAGGTGAATCCACATACCATTCTATCATCTGCATAGATATTCACAAGAGATCAGAGTATATTCTCAGGTATTAGATATTACAAGCTAGTTCCTTCCCCACTGAGACATGCAAACAAGTTCAAAAGAAAGATAAGCTGCCAGGCACTGGTCATCTAAATTTTTGGAGGTGCGCTCATAAACTGTGGTATCAGCACAGATATTTACTAAAGATTTAAATATGTCCATTGATGGATCATTAATACAAAGCAGAAAGAGTATAGGATTTCGAAGAGAGCTTTAGAGAATGCCTGAATTGATCTTATGGGGGTTCAGATGCCTGGCCATTAATGATGACCTTCATGGACCTACCTGTTACGAGTGACATGATCATTGAGAAAACTCTTCCAGAGATTCCATAGCTGGAAATTTTCTGCATCCACCCCACTAAGCCTTTCCAAAGACCTTAGTGATATCTAAAGGGATCACTCTTGAGCTGCATTTATTAAGTGCCTCACTGGTTCTCTGCATGATGATTGTCAAGATATCAGCAGTGGTTCTAGGAGTGAAAACCATACTGTTTGTCGCTCAGGAGGTTTTTCTCTTGAGGTGTGGAAAGATGTTCTTGATGAGAGCTTCAAAAGTTTATAGAGGCTGATAGAGAGATACTGTGACCTGCGTTCTTGTAAAGTAGACATAGGAATAAGATACACAAACACAAAATGCCCATTCAAACACATACACACATACTAATACTACAAGACAAAAAATACCCAAGGTCTACCTGAACAATGAAAACATAAAACAAACAACAGAGAACTCAAACAAGCCGAACTACTCTAATCACTATCTGTCTATATTTCTGAGATGAGGTATTATGTACACTATTTACATTATTCGGACTATTGTCCTCATCTTTGTCACCATATTTATTACAACGTCTTCGGCTTTTCAGTATCTGTCTATATTTCTGAGATGAGGTATTATGTACACTATTTACATTATTCGGGCTATTGTCTTGAAGGACACATGGTACAATGAATGAAGGCATTAGTTAGATCCAGTGACAGGACCCAAAGAGTGTGAGTTCAATACCCGGTTAAGGCAGTGGAGAACTTGGAGAGGGGAATTAACAGGCGATAACTGATATCCATTAAACATGGCAAATGGAACTAGAACAGTCTACCCCAGTGAGTGAAATAAAGGGTTCAGTTCAACATTACAACCACCTGAAGAAGGCTGGAGCGTACAACAGCCGAAACGTTGTAATAAATATGATGACAAAGATGAGGACAATAGTCCGAATAACATAAATAGTGTACTCTAATCACAATTTAAATAATATTAAAAAAAAAAAAATTCTTTAATATTACTTGGTTGTTTTTTGCCAGATTTTAAATTACGACACTTGATGAACATTCATGAACGTTCTCAAATTTAAAAGACTTGATAAATCGATGACATCCTTGCTCTTGCATATAAAAAAATCTTACATTTGCCTTGATAAAGTCCACCAGAGGACGAAACGTGTTGGTTAAGAATAGTTTTTCCTCTTGTCTCTTAATTCAATGCTTTTTTAACTGCTTCTTATATTCCCAAGGATAAGGTCATTTCAAGTCTTCTATGTAGATAGGAATTTCTTAAAATGATGTCAATAAAGATTTCAAAACTATATATTTTTTTTTAAATCCCCAACATTGTCCACAGACTAATTTGAAGTCAACCCCTCCTGGCAGTATCTGCTCTAACGTGTGACTTTCCAATCACCATGAGGTTTCCTCATATTTTTTTTTTTTTTTTATATATGAATGAGTAATAGAGATAACGTCAATGTGGGGTCTGGTGAGAGCTACTATTTCTCTTCTTACGATCCTGTAGCCTGACGGCTCCATGGACAAGATTAAAGAGAATGCAGTAAGGCAACTGATGCCAATCCCAAATGAGGAATTTCCAGACGAATTTGAAAAGTGGAATGGATTCTAGGATATGTATACCAAATGTTTACCAAATCCCAAAGAGAAGTATTTTGAAGGGACTAAAGTGCCATTACCCTAGGTAGGCCACTTATTGTTAATATTGGTTGGGAAGCTCATTTTTGGATCGATCATACATACAGACAGACAAACACAGAGACAGTTGTCTGCTTCTTCTGTGTATGCACACACACTTCCAAACAAAATACAAAATGATACATAAACAAAATGTCCAGTTCTTGTTTTTTCTTCTTGTTTTTCTCTTTTCCTTTTTTCACAAGTCTTGGTCATTTCCTTTGCCTTAAAATCAGGTGCAATTTATACATGAAAATAAGCCCCCCGGAATTTCTATGCTTTTATATCCCAGGTGCTTTGTACACAAAAGATTACGGTCGTTTCAAGTCTTCTATATAGATAGGAATTTCTTAAAATGATGTCAATAAAGATTTCAAAACTTAATTTTTTTTTTAATCTCCAACATTTTTCAAAATTGTAAAATGCTACTTGGTCTAACATTGTCGAAAAACTCTTTTAGTTTGGTTGTTCTAGAATATTTTTCACAGACTAATTTGAAGTGAACCCCTCCTGGCAGTATCTGCTTTACCGTGTGTTTTTCCAATTATCCCAGGGTTTCCTCATATTTTTTTAGTATATATGAATGAGTAATAGGGATGAGGCCAATGCGGAGTCTGGGGAGAGTTGCTATCTCTCTTCTTACGATCCTGTAAAATTTATGATGAAGCTTAAATAAAAGCGAAACATTAAATTTAGAGACATTTCTGGTTTGTTCCTTATTTTATCAGACGCATAACATTTTTTTTCTTCAGATTTTGTAAAGTTAGTTGTACTGAGAACTTTTCAGCATGCCCATGTATGTACATATAACTATATTGATATGAAAACATTTCAAAAGCTATTACATAATAAGCCAAATATTTTATCAACTTAAGAGACAAATCATAACCGTGACACTTAGTCCCATAAATTAGGCTGACAATTACGAGAGTTCCTGGTGCATGCTTGCAATTTTATCGAGACGGAAACAGATGTTCAACCATCAGTTATTTGAACAATGTCGTAATTATATATAATCATAACTTCTCAAAGGGTTGCATTAATTCCAAGCTACTGATAATCCCTTTTTCTGATAATTCTGTAAAAAACCCACAAATTCCATTTCAGTTATGTGCCATTTGTGATACACACTTATCTGATCATGTATCTTTCGATACATGACTTATGTTGCAGATTTTTTTCCTGCAGTAGGTTGCCATTTCTTTCTGCGGTAGATCATTTGCCATTCAAGGCTAAAGAACCCGGGCTGCCTTGCTATTTACCCATAGCCCTTGAGAAGAGGATTCATACCTTTCTCAAGAGTATTAGCATGTAAGTGAATGTGATGGATTTGACTAGAATTTGAACTTGGCTCTCCGATTCCTCAATCCGTTACTCCGTGTACCTCCATTTACCGTTTTTAAAATCCTTAAAAAATAATGCTATAAAACTTAAAAATTCTGTTATAAAACCTTTAATAAAAAAAAAAAAAATAAATAAATAAAAAAATGTTGCCATAAAACCCTTTGTTGGTGTCACTTGTAATTAGGAAGGATTGCAAAATACTACCCCCCCAACCACACAAAATGCATGCTGGGATTTCTTCCTAGCCAATAAGATTGGGGAGACCAAGAAGTAGCCTAACTCAGTCCCAGTCTGTCTTGTCTTGAAGTCAGAACGCTATGTGTCGTTTATCTGAATTAACTCTTGTGTGTCAACCCAAATTCTTAGTTTGCAAAATTTTGCCTTATTACTGTTGCTTTGCAATATTATTTTTTGCCTTTTTCTTTTCTTTTTTTTTGTTTATCGCAAACTTTGCCAAAAAAGAAAAAAATATTTTAATATGGATTTTGAGAAGTGGGTTAAATTGAGACCTTTTTATTTTACATTTAACCACAGCCACTTACTCTACACACTTTAAAATGCCTTTCACAAAAAAAAAAAAAAAAAAAAAAAAAATTAATAAAATAAATTTAATACAAATTTTGAGAAGTGGGTTAAATTGGCAAATTTTCAGCACCCCCTGTAAAAAGAAAGTGAAACCCAAAAACAAAAAACTTCATAATATTTGTACTTTTATTGCCAAATTTTTAAGAGTGTACTTCAAAGCAGACAATTCTTGACGTGTGCATGTCTGTCAGAGTGCATTTCCAACGTAAGATGAGGCTCCACGACATTTAGAGATAGTGTGTCAATACTCTTGTGTAACCAAGTAGATGTGCGTACTTGTAAAAGTTTAAACGAATAAGTATCTAATGAATAAATGTTAGATGTGTGTCTTCATGCACGTGGGTTTGTACACAGTGTGTGTTAGAGAAAGAGGAAAGGAGGAAAAGACAAGGAAAGAGAGATACGGTGTGTGTGTGTGTGTGTAAATAAAGACAAGAAGCGTATTCTTTTTCAGTTTTTTAAACAAGTGACATTACTGTTTCTCCTTAAATCAGATCACTGGGTGGGGCAGAGAATCTGCAAGTGTCCTCGGGGAGAGCGTTATCAGGTTCTACTTTTAAAATTACCAACAACCAACCATATACGTTAAATGCATATAGAAAAAAAATAAATAGATATACACCACACACTTACCCTAAACAAATATTTGGGTGTGTTTGTATATATATATATATATATATATATATATATGTCTGTCTTTAATAAATAAATTGTCGGACCTTGTCCATTTCTTAACATATATATATATATATATATATAGTGTGTCTTTAGGCAGCATTTTTTCATTAATACATGTTTCATTAAATAATATAGACAAGTGTTGTCTATTTGATGTAAATTCTTTTCATATTGTCTGATAAGCTTAATAACATTATCATTAAATGAAGAAAGAAAATCACAATATTGATACATATTTTTTAATCCAATCTAAGCTTTTGGCTTACATAAGCCATTATCAAAGATGACAATTACATAATATATTAAGCAATACATGGACAAAACAGTGATGGTAGTCTGCTTCTGTTTACATGGAAGATTTCCAAGCAACGACAAACTTGTGCATATAATTGAAAATCGCATCGCACCTCATGACATCACACATGACCACATGAGAGTGAAAACGAGAAGTATTAAGTATGGGAAGCTGTTGGTATAAACCAATGGCTTCTGTTATTAATTACAGGCATTTAAGAATATTTTTGGAGATTTCATAGTTTATTTTGTTCAGGTTAGGTTTCAACTGTTTTATGTATATAGCTTCAAGAATTTTTAGTTTTTTTTATTTTATATATATTATATATATATATATATATATATATATATATATATATATATATATATATATATATATATATATATATATATATATATATATATATATATATATATATATATATATATATATATATATATTATATATTATATATATATCAATAAAAAAATATCGGGTGTAACAGCAAAATTGTTCAAATCGTGTTACAGCATAAATGTCCATCCCACGAAATGTCCAATATCTAAAAAGCCACTAGACTAATTAAGTTTCTTTTTTTTTCCAGGTTTTCAGATAAGACCTTTAGCCATTTATCATAAGAATCACTGAAAAACCCTTTGCGTTATTCAGCTACAAATAGAACAGGTTAAAATCATTTTGTGTCAGCCGCACTGTCTTTCCAAATGAGCAATGGTGAGAGAAAAAAGATCATTCAGGCCTTCAGTAATGGTACCAACATTCATACTCTGGCTTCCATCTTCAAAGTTTATTCAAAAACCATCAAGAGAATGGTGAATAAGTTTAAAAATGAAGGAACACTAGAGAGGAAATCTGGACCAAGAGGTCAGAACAGAAAGAGAGATCATCATTTCAACTTCGAGCTAAAGACATCAATTAGAAAAGATCCAACTCAATCTGTAAGACATTTGTCATGTGAGAGAGGAGTTTCAGCTTTGACAGTCTAAAGAAAAAAGACCTGAAAATGAAATTGTATGTGAAACCTCTGAGGCACCTTGTTACTCCAGGACAGAAAGTTAGAAGATTAGAGAGGGCAAAGATCATTTTTTATTTATGATTGATTTCATCATGATACTTCTATTAAGCTTAGAGAGTAATTACACATTTTTATTGCTCAAAGTAGAGTCCAATATGTTGTTATAAAAAACCTCAGAATTCCAGTAAGATATCTGTAATCATTTCTAAGATACAATCGCTCAGAGCTTAATCTAACAATTGGACAATTTTCCTGTTACCCTTGGTGTGCATATATATATATATATATATATTTTCAGATAGAGTGTATCTGTAAAGGAACAAAATAAATGAGAAAAAACTGTTCTTAGTTGACATGTGTTGTCCTTTGAGGAACTTTATTAGGGCAATGTAGGATTTATTTTGTTGCTGTAGATCTTCAAAAATACAAAGAAAATACACCACATATGCCCATCTCGTACCATAACAATCCAATCCCAATTAAAAAAATATGAAAGAAAAAAAAAATTCTTGAATATTACTTACTCAATTTTTTCCAGACTTTAAATTATGACACTGTGTCCTCAACATGTTTTGACCAACTTTTCAACCACCTGATGTACATTCATGAAAAATTTAAAAGCCTTGATAAGCCAATGACATCCTCGCTCTTGCATATGAACACACACAACAAAAATCTTGCATTTGCCTTGATAAAGTCCACCAGAGGACGAAACGTGTTGGGTAAGAATAGTTTTTCCTCTTGTCTCTTAATTCAATGCTTTTTTAACTGCTTCTTATACTCCCAAGGATAAGGTCATTTCAAGTCTTCTATGTAGATAGGAATTTCTTAAAATGATGTCGATAAAGATTTCAAAAGTATATATATCTCCAACATTTTCCACGTGTCTTTCCAATCACTACAAAGTTTCCTCATTTTTTTAGTATATATGAATGAGTAATAGGGATGAGGCCAAGGTGGGGTCTGGTGAGAGCTGCTATCTCTCTTCTTACGATCCTGCAGGGTGATGGCACCATCGACAAGATTAAAAGAAAAGGCAATATGGCAACTGATGGCAATCCCAAAAAAGAGGAATTTGCAGATGGATTTGAAAAGTGGAATGGATTCTAGGATATGTATGCCAGATCCCAAAGAGGAGTATTTTGAAGGGACTAAAGTGCCATTACTCTAGGTAGGCTACTTATTGTTAATATTGGGTCGGAAACTCATTTTTGGATTGACCTACAGAGAAACACAGAAATAATTGTCTGCATCTGTGTATGCGCGCGCACACACACACACACTTTCAGACAAAATACAAAATGATGCATAAACAAAATGTCTAGTTCTTGATTTTTATTCTTGTTTTTCTCTCTTCCTTTTTTCACAAGTCTTGGTCATTTCCTTAAAATCAGGTGCGTTTTATACATGAAAATACCCCCCCCCCCGGAATTTCTATGCTTTTTTAATTACTTCTTATACTCCCAGGTGATTTGTACACTAAAGATTACGGTCGTTTCAAGTCTTCTATGTAGATAGGAATTTCTTAAAATGATGTCATTAAAGATTTCAAAACTAAATTGCTTTTTTTAAATCTTCAACATTTTTCAAAATTTTGAAGTGCTATTTGGTCTGACATTGTCGAAAAGCTCTTTTAGTTTGGTTGTTCTAGAATATTTTTCACAGACTAATTTGAAGTCAACCGCTCCTGGCAGTATCTGCTTTACCGTGTGCTTTTCCAATTCTCAAAGGGTTTCCTCATTTTTTTAGTATATATGAATGAGTAATAGGGATGAGGCCAAGGTGGGGTCTGGTGAGAGCTGCTATCTCTCTTCTTATGATCCTGCAGGGTGATGGCACCATCAACAAGAAAAGGCAATATGGCAACTGATGGCAATCCCAAAAGAGGAATTTGAAGACAGTTTTGAAAAGTGAAATGGATTCTAGTATATATTTGCCAGATCCCAAAGAGGAGTATTTTGAAGGGACTAAAACACCATTACCCTAGGCCACTTATTGTTAATATTAAAGTATATTAAACCATACATACAAACACAGAAACAGTTGTCTGCTTCTATGCGTGCGCGCGCGCACACACAAACACATGCTTTCAAACAATTTTTAGTAAAATTGACTGACAACATCCGAGTTTCATTTTTTTGATACATTTTTCCAGCTTGCACATAAATTGTGACACATGTGGATCAAATTTTTTTTTTTTTTGGGGGGAACCATCCAAAGTTTCATAATGGTTTTCTTTGAGTACTTTTCTCTGTCTCTAGTCATTATCTTGGGGGGGGGCGTTATCAGTAGTGGCATGAAAAGAAAAGAAAGAATTTAGTAGCTACATCCTGGTATTTACAGGAATGTTAGCTTTCAAATTTAAATAAGTGTACAGAATTTTCCACGATTCAGACAGGCCCTCTGACATCTTGTCCCATAACTGGTGGAAAAGCCTTTTCTCATAGCATTACAGATTAAATAGTGAGGACATTAGAGGTTTTTTAAAATGTACTTTCCATGTATAATTCTTCTTCAGGTAAATATTGGAAGTTGTAGAAAAAATAAAGTTAATCCTATTATTTTATTTAGAAGCTCTAAGAAGAGCTTCTAAATAAAATAATAGGATTTACTTTATTTTTTTATTACACACACACATAATATATATATATATATATTATATTTTTCAAACAATTTTTATTTTCCACCCAAGTACTTTCAATTGCATCTGTGACCATCTTCAGGGGTTTTAATATTCGTTGAATTTAAAAGATTAAAAGTAAAATATATAGTCACAAAACATTTAAATTCTTTAGCCAAATCGTCATATAGCCTGATGTGCTTTAACCAATTGAGCCACAGAGGAGTGTTTTCGGTTAGTAAGGTCAATTTTACTGTTGTTGTGTTGGAGAATTTGTAGTTTAAAAACAGTAAAATCGACCTTGCTAACCAAAAACACTCCTCTGTGGCTCAATTGGTAAAAGCACATCAGGCTATATGATGGTTCCGTATAGGATACAGGTTCAATTCCTGTCAGAGGACATATATTTATGAAAATTTCTTGGACATTCAGGCCGGTAAATGTTGTTAATACTGTTTATTATAAACAGAGCATTTACTTAAATATTTGTATCTATAAAAAGAACGTTTAAACATAAAAAATGTCTTAAAATATATATATATATATATATATATATATATATATATATATATATATATATATATATATATATTGTGTGTGTGTGCACACAAGGTGTAATGATTATTGGTGCAATAAGTTGGATCAAATTCTGCCCAAGTCATTATATTCACTTTTGCATAAATAGCCTCGTCTCTTCATTGCCATTATGGATTAAATAGCAGGAGAGACTTGGCAACCCACCTAGGAGAAGCAAAATTTCAGAAGGGTTCAGTTTCACACACCAAACACCATTTCTCTGTTCATTTGAAAATTGTGTGGATAGTTCTACACGAGTCCTTATCACTAGATTCCCTTTGAATGGCTGGGTAGTCAAGCAGCTCTGTAATAAATACGGGACTGTTAGGCCCTCACATATATATATATATATATATATAAAGAAAAATATACAGAAAAAAACAAACAAAAATCTTAATATGCAATTATGCTGTATTAATGTTAATATAAAGTCAACGTCGGACGTTTCGGTCTATTTTAGACCATCTTCAGGACATTTTCATTTAAACATAATTAACATTAGAACATATAAAAATTCAACACGAAAAGATGATGGACATAAGAGCACAACTAATCCAAACAGATAACTGAAATTTTTATACAAGATCAGCGTTTTGTGTTGAATTTTTATATGTTCTAATGTTAATTAAGTTTAAATGAAAATGTTCTGAAGATGGTCTAAAATAGACCGAAACGTCTGACGTTGACTTTATATTAACATTAATACAGCATAATTGCATATTAAGATTTTTGTTTGTTTTTTCTGTATATTTTTCTTCATACTGTTGGATCTATATCCATATATTTGCTTACACACACACACACACATTTTATTTATATATATATATATATATATATATATATATATATATATATATATATATGTGTATACACACAGAAATATATATACTGTTCATATGTTATTTTTATTAGTAAATGGTCTTTTTTAATTAAACAATATTAGTTACATTTACCAGTCTGAATGTTTGAGAAATTTCATAGAAAATATGTGTTCTCTGACAGGAATCAAATTTGTATGCATATGGAAACCATCATTTTGCCTGACGTGCTGTTAACCATTCAGCCACAGAGAACTTTCTGGTTAGCAAAGCCCAAATTACTGCTTATAAACACATATCTTTGACGATCTTTCTCGATATATCATTTCTGCTCTGAAATGCAACCTAACGTAAACAATGACAACATATTAGATGAAATGGATTAAATCTGACAAATATATTAAAATATTTGGCAGATTTAATCCATTATATATATATATATATATATATATATATATAGTGTGTGTATTAGGTACCTTCATGAGATCGCTAAAAAAGAGCATATGATGATGAAAAAAAGACACCAAACTTAATGAAAACAAAATTTTAGTGTCTAAATGTTTATGTTATTATTAAGAGGAAAGAACAAAGTATTTTTTTTTTTTTAAATCATTTTTAAAAAACTTTTCCCTCTTTTTAGAACATTCTAAATTTTGATTGAAAAACCTTGTTTCTCTTCATGTCCAGCAGAACTACTAAGTAACATAAAATTTTAACGTTTTTTTTCTGTATGACAGACATTAAGATGAAAATCTTGCAAAAATAATTGTCAGATTTTAATGAAACTTTCAGAAACTATTCACAAATGATGGAAGTTATGAATATGTTTTCCTTTTTAAAGTCATGGCAAAAATATTTTTCTTCATATGTATTACACCACCCCCCAACTAATTGTACGAAAACTCGATAATTTCATTTTGGGCAGATTAGTGATTATATTATTTAAAAGCACAAAGCTTTGAGGTAAGCAAATCATTTTTTTTTTTTAGTTGGACCACCTCTACCTGAAAATCATCTCTGAATTGTAACATACAAAACTCAATATAACAAAAATATTATTTAATTTCAAAAGCTTTTAACTGCTTTTATTTAATGAGCATAGACAACATTGAAAGCAAAAAGATATTTTTATGAAAAATGAATTTTTAAAACAATTTTTTGTTATTTCTGAAATATTTTATCATTTTTACATTAAATGTTGTTAATTCTTCTAAAATTAGGGAAAAGTTTGCACAATTTAACAAATGTTGTTATTAAATAGATACAGATTTGCAGATTATAATTTCCAAAGCTTCTTACAAACTAACGAACACCAGTATATAAAAAAATTTAATTTGTGTCAATAATACGACTGCAATTCAAATCTACCGGAAGTATCATGTGTGCAATGAAAAGAACGTCATGTGGATTGAGTTTCTGTCTAGTATTCAACTTAAATACTGAATTTTTAATACAATTATTTGTTATTTCTTTAATAGATTTTTACATTTAAGTTGTTAAAATATTATAAAATTAGTTAAAAGCCACATTCAGTTTTGTAAATGTCCTTTTGAAATAGATTTATTTTTGCGAAACACATGTGGAAAAGTTAAGTTGATTTTTCAATTTCAACTGAGAAGTGTGCCTACAAGTATCAGTATCATCTTATGAAATTTAAATTTGTATTTTATGTACACTTCTGATAAAATTTCATAAGAAATGTACCTATAAATTAATTCGATACCTTTATGAAATTTAATCTCACTCTCAACAGTCTTATTTTAATTTCTTTATAATATATTTTCCATAAAGCATCATAAACGTAAAGGTGAAAGCTATGCAAAAAAAAAAAAAAAAAAAAAAAAAAATGAAAAAAATTAGAACACTGAAAGTCTTTCTTAAAAATAAGGTAAATAATTTGTTCACATAAATCTAAATAATTTCACTTCTCTACTGTAGAATAAATTATCCTCACATAAGCTGTCATGAAAATGTCTTTCGTCACCTGTCAAGTGACGCAAAATGTTATGACCTGCTTTGTTTTATTTTCAAACTACATCTTTTTGGCGCAGAAACTAAGTAATGCTTGTTTCAAAACATTTTAAATATGTGACACTATTTAGCTATGGTAATTGGTTAACTAATTAACCATAGAAATTAACAACGGGAAATACTAAGGGGAGAAAGAGCTATACCGAAAGATAGACTGAGTGACATTAAAAAAAAAAAAGAATTTATTTGATTTACAAAAGGAAGATGCTTTTCGCAAAAGACAGAAAATCATTAAGAAGGAGCGAGACTGTGATTCTGTCAAATTAATTAATGTAACGATAAGGGAGTGACGCGTCAAATGAAACAGAATTCTGAAAGATAAACAAAGTCGGCCAATGTATGCGGCCATGAAAAATTTGGCTTGAGACCACCCTAGAGAATAGACATTAATTATATTTCAGAGATATCATTTGACTAATTCCGGATTCCAGCGAGGGAAGCCATCTGGTCTATGTATGAATCTTGACATGGAAAAAAAGAGAGCCGAAAAGGGGATCATTATTATTGCTTTTTCAAACTGTTGACTCGAAAATGAGCATCTGATGATAAGAGAATTTTAAGACATGAGAAAAATAAAGAATTTAATTGTTGGGTGTGCATGGCCACCCAGTTGAAGGATTGACCAGCGGAGAACCCAGATGTTGGGTTTCTTGACAGTGATTAATGAGTCGATAGAGGTCTGGGCTAAATGGATTTAGGTGTCCCCAAAATTACGATGTGATAAAGAATTATTCGGCAATCTAGGAATTGTAAATGTTTTGGCCGCAGGAAAAGGAAAAAGAAAAAAAAAGGATTTTGTAAACATGAGGGCCAGTCTAGCCACATCCACACTGCCGAGAGATCATTGGCTAAGAAGTAGCATGGGTAATAGGCGGAGGTGAATGAGAAAGACGGAGAAGTTGTTAACACCAATTGAGGGGATTGGTAGGAGATACCAATGTGAGAGAGGAAGAGTCACGGAGGATAACTCTCCTCCGACCTTCCCTTATGGATGAGGGAGGAACCCTGAAGTGGAAAGTGATTAATCTTCCAAAAATGAGAAGTAACTAATTTTCCTGGCCTAAGGACAAAGAGAATTCTTGTTGGGAATTAGAAATTGTCAAAGAACCAAACCACGTCAGGCCCCACCCTGGTCGGTGTCCATATAAACAAACGTCGCGAGGCAGCTGTAGAGAGTTTTCAACAGAGTTTCAAGAGAGTTCAGAGTTGCAGTTGGAGACCAGGCTCGCAGAAGCTGACCGAAAGATATCCACACCCTTTTCGACTTGGTCTTCCTACCAAAAGCAAGTTTTTATTGACGAACGACTTAAGATACCATAATTCGCTTAAGAAATGCAAAAAGTGTCACAAATCCATAGAAACGGGCTGGGAGAGAAACACACTCCCGCATTCAACAGATAAAGATAATTGTTATTTCTCAACATATTTGAACCTCATGAGTTTGTTTTATTATTTTCTTTTACTTATGCTTGTGCAGTATCACCTTTGCCCCAGATTCAGCTTGCACTATGGCCCAACGCCTGATTGATTTTGTATACCTAAGATCAAAATCACAACATGGGTAGGTTAGACTTGAGATCAAAGTAGTTACTTCGGTAACCAGACGTTGGAAGTGAGCTGGGAACGACAAGTTGGTATCAAACCGGGAACGACTAGGACACAGGCTGTTGGCAGTGATGAGTCAACCCCAAACTCTGGTGGAAGAAACCTTACAGCTTCACGCCGCAACTGGGAGTTGATCACGAGCCGAAAGCGCAGTGTCATATATTGACGTCGCGACTAGTGGATGTCACATATTGGCGCTGCGACCGCAACCACCGGTGTGTGTCACAAATAAACATTTCCGATTTTCTTAAAATAAGTTTTGAAAAAATTATAATTGATTTTTAAAAGTTTTTCAAACTGAGATTTTCAGTTCTTTTTATAAAATGGAAAAAAATGGCTGACGTGATTGATTATCTGTCAATTTTGCTGACTGAAAAAAAAAAAAAAAAAAAAGATTTTTAACGAAAATTTTGGGCATGCTAGGAATGATTAAAAAATGTAAAAAAAAATACCCCCAAAATACTTTGATCTTTCCTCTTAATATTAAACATTTAGACAATAAAATTTTGTTTTCATCAAGCTATGCTCTTTTTAGTGATCTCATGAAGGTACACACACACACACATATATATATATATATATATAAAATGCAAATATAAAGTTTGTGACTTCACTGATTGGTGTTACCTTCAGCATCCTAACTCTAGATTTTCATAGATGGACCCTCCAGCAATCCCTCTCCATTCACCAGGAGGATATCAGTAATTGACTTGTGTGTGTGTGCGTTTAGTCAGCAAATTATCTTTTAGGCATGTCTGATTGAATAAATTACAGACATTATATCTGCTAATTTCTAACAAATTTCATTCATAGTCACAAATAACCTTCTGTGTATTGAAAAAAAATGTTAAAGGATGAGTGAAGTGTGTTATAGCTTTTTAAGTTTCATTTATTTTCATTTCCCAAGTACTTTCGACCTTTTTCCAAGATCATCTTCAGGGGCACAAGTAATAAAACTATATGTTGTTCATTAAGTATTTATACAAAGTAGTGTGTTGTTATCTATTACCACAATTTTTCATTATGCATTTAAAAGCTAATGAAAAGATTACAGTAATTTCTCATCTTTGTCATTTGATATGCTCTCCTTATTCATTTTATACTTTTTCTCAGTTGTAGTAATTTTGATATCCAGTTTTCCAGACATTCACTGATCATTGTCTGAAGATCATGAGAGTGTGAAAGACTCTGGCTGTCCTTTAAGTGTTGATGTTGGGAAGCATTTTTTTTGGCTCTGTCTAGGTAATCTGGGAGTTGAACAATTTACTTTACTGCATAGGTAACTGTTTGCCTTTTGGTCTTTTCACCTTGTTTGGGATTTTTCATATCTAAGGTGGTAGGTCTTCTGGGAAGTTGTCTGTTTGCCAAACCAACAGAGTTGGTTTTTATTTAGTCTTAGTATATTATAATAATATTAAGCTAAAATCTGAATTGACAGAAAAAAAAAAAAACAATTTTCTTTCTTTTGTTCTTTGTAAAAGCAAAATTAGTTCTGCCAATCAGATACTAATGTTTTTCACACTTAGAGATAAATAATAGAAATATCTATAATTCAAATCCTTCAACCTTCATTTGGGTTATATAACAATTTTCTAGCTTTGTTTATTAAAATTAGTTCTTCCAATCAGAACCTAATGAAACTAGATATAAAAGATTTTAACCGCCTATAAACAGAACCTATGCTAGGTAAGGCAATCTTAGCTTAAGAACAAATAAAAATAAACACAAAGAAGCAAAAATCATTAAACACTCCTGAAAATCACTATTATTCAACAACGAAGACATGTGGATATAGAAGGAACCTTTGACATTACAATGGGAAGCTTTGATGTTGCACAAATCAGTGAGCTAATAGGTGTACATTTATTACATGAACTCCGTAAAGTAACTAATAAAATGATATAAGTCTCTACAGGGATGGCGGTTTCATAATACTAAGAAAATATAACAGAAAAAACAGAAAAATAATCATAAAGATTTTCAAAAATATGGGATTCGACAGACATAGAAATTAATCTAAAAGAAGAAGATCTCCAAGATATCACATTCAACCTGAGAAAACATACACGACAAACTATATATACATATCTTCCAACCACCTGGCACCAATAATGAAGCAGTTCCATGAACTGCAGGTTATCAGACAATTCTGTGGGTGAAACCATCTTCAATGAAGCACAGAAAGATTATGAAACAGCCCTAAAGAATTTTCGGCAACTCATATATACAGCAAAAAAAATTACCAACAGGAAAAAGAAACATCATATGGTTCAACCTATTGTATGATAAAAACAGAAAAACAAATGTAGGAAAAATATTAAATCCATACACAAAATTTTTACGCTGTCCCCAGGCTGGTATCGATGTTACACCAACCGTACCTCTATTAGTGCAACATTGAAGGTGCTGTGGCAGGTTTGGAATGCCTGGGACAAGGTAACTTCCTACATCTAAAATGAGGAGAAATGTTTACTCCACTTCTGGCCAAAAGTTAACTCTTTTGCCAGACTTTATAATAGACAAGTGAGGCAATAAAAAATTCTTAGGAGTTGATTAACATTGTTTCCACACTGAAAGTATAAAGTCTTTATAAACTCATTGTTAGTGCCGTAGATGAAAAAGTATCAGAAAATGCCAAACCCGAGACTAGTCAGTGTCCTAATAAAAACTTAACTTTGAGTTATCTCATGGTTGACAGTATGTTAAAGATAATTCAAGATCAGATAACAGAAATTGGCACTTCAAAATCACCAAGAATTTTACCAAATATCAAAAGCCACATCACTTGAAGGTTTCCAATAGCAACAACTAAAATGGGTCACACATGAAATTAGAAGAGAAAATAATGATATAATTAAGATTTTAACTTCCACACTATCATAAACAAAAGATTAGGAAGGAAACTCCTATTAGTAGTAGAAAGAGCTATAGCAGTTAGTGGACTTAAGTTTAATTGCCTGAAAAAAAGAAACGGAGATTGTATAAATTTCAATTGACTAATGCTTTCTGTATGAAGACTTATATCATAAAAACTCTACATAAATATGGTAAGTTTTTGTTTTTTTTTTTTTGCAAGAAATAAGAGGTCAAATTCAGACAAATTTTTTTAGAAGAGGTTAAAATCATGCATTTTTGGCAACCAGTTACACTAGACACAGGTAATTTTTTTCCTGGGTTCACACAATATGTAAAATCAGCTTATATACAAGTATATACGGTAATCTCACAATTGGCATTAGTTTCAACAAAACATTTCCACTGAATGAGTTCAGTGAAGTAAGATGGGTCAATTGGGTGGGGGGATAGAATGTGAGATGAAAGGTTGTAATATGATCAGTTTAAGTTCATAATTAGACTAAATTCCATTGGCAAAATGAAATTCAGACTGGAGGAATTTGGCAAATTGACACGATTGTTGAGACATAATCGGACCAAAGAATTTAACTAAACTGTGTGCGTATATATATATATATATATATATATTTTTTTTTTTCTTTTTTTTTTAAAGAAAATAGGAAAAAGTTTTTGTGATGTGTATTATCCGACTGGGTTTGTTTACATTATTATGACGACACATGTACATGAATGAGAAATGCTAGAAGTTTCAAAATTTAGAAAGGAAAATTTATTTGCATCTAACCAAATTCATCTATATTCTTTTTCTTTCTATTGTCTTTGTTATATATATATATATATACAGTAGCGTCCAAAACTAAGGGACAAAATTGAGAAAAACAATGTAAACAGTATGCTATATTCAAATTTTTTGATTTCCTCTAAAGAATAAGTATTACTTAGTCATTTGTAAATGTTGCATCAGCCGGCACCATGGCGAAACGCCAAAAACTTGATTACTCTGTGAGATAAGCTATTGTGAAGCTACACAAGGAAAAGCACACCATTAGAGAGATTTCAGAGAAAGTGAAACGTTCCAAGAGTGTTGTAGGCAGGGTTGTTAAATCCTACAATGATACTGGCAAAATAGTGCTTTTAAAACCGGCAGACCCTGCAAAAACTTCGCAAGAGAAGATCGAATAATGCAGCGTATGTCATTAAAGGACCGTTTAAGTCTTGCACAGAAATTAAAAGGGTTATGAATAGTACCTCATGTGTTAATGTGTCAAGACAGACTGTTTGTAGACGACTGCAAGAAATAGGGCTGTTTAATCGAACCCCAGGGAAGAAACCACTTGTTAGTTCGAAGAATAAGAAGAAGAGATTAGAGTTTGCAAACAGGTATGTAATTTGGACATATGAAAATTGGGCAAAAGTATTTTCAGTGATGAAAGCAAGTTTAATTTATTCGGAAATGATGGAAAAAACAATGTAAAAAGAGACGTATTAGTGAAAGATTAAGTGCAAAGTGTACTAAGAAAACTGTCAAGTTTGGGGGCGGAAGCATCATGGTATTTGGAATGTTTTCTAGCCAAGGTACAACGCCTCTTGTCCGGTTACAAACTCGTCGTAAATAAAGAGATCTATAAAAAACATTGTTCAAGATCATGTTGTGCCAATCATACAGAATTCAGGTTTCGATAGGGCTACCTTTATGCAAGATAATGCCCCATGTCACAAGGCAAAGGTGGTAATGAGTTACCTTAGCGAGCAAGATTTGGAAATTATGGATTGGCCACCGCAAAGTCCTGACTTAAATCCAATAGAAAACCTATAGGAAGACCTTAGGAGTGAAAGTTATGGAAAAAATCCCACTAACACGGAGGATTTGCGGGTGAAGCTTCAAGAAGAATGGTCTAAAATTAGTATCGAGGATTGTCAAGAACTGATTCGTTCTCGTAGTCGAAGATGTGCAGCTGTCATTGAGAGCAAGGGCTCATTTACTAAATATTGATTGTCTATGTATTTTTATTGTTTTTTGCCGTTTACATTGTTTTTTCTCAATTTTGTCCCTTACTTTTGGACGTTCCAAATTTGAAAATAAATAAATAATTGTTATAATTCTTTTTCTATCCTTTGCAAATGATTCAAATTTTAGTATGTTATTATGGATGATAACGACTACCAGTTGTCAGAATTTCAGCTTTTCACAGTTGTTATTTCTAACAAATATTAGGTTTTAAAATTTTGTCCCTTAGTTTTGGACGCTACTATATATATATATATATATATATATATATATATATAAAAGAGAGAGGTGTGTGTGTGTGTGGGGGTGGAATTGTGTTAAGTAATTTTCAGAGAGAGAGAGATGTACAATAACCAGGGTTTCAATGTCATACACATATAAGCCTTGAATTTAATAAAACTTGTTCTTATAAATAAAAAAACTTGTGTTCTTTGAAACCTTGGTTCTTGTACATCTCTCATATATATATATATATATATATATATATATAACAATAAATGATATTAAAAAATTAAAATCTTCAGACACTGGGTTGTAGATAAATATTTTTTCATTTTTTTTATTATTATTTCATTTAGATTCCTCGACTAGTTTCGGCCAAAATGGCCATCATCAGCAGAAGAAATATTTCTGCTTGTTGGTAGGAGTGAACTACAGAAATGAATGTCTTGATGGAGAAAATGAACTTTTGTCTGTAGTTTTCATTTGTTTTTTTAAAATTTTTTTTTATCTTTTTAACATGAATCTTTTAACATTCCTTGTGTTGGTCAAACAGTCTCTTTTAAGCTGTTATTTAAGATAAGAGCTGGATGGATCTATGCTGCTCTGAATTCCCATGGTCAGTTTGACAGTTTTATTGGTCCTGGAGAGGAGATGTGTGTCTGTTAAGTGTTTGTGTGTGTGTGTTATTTGGTTCTTAGGGAGTGAGTGAGTATGATATGTGTAAGTTCGTGTGGATGTGTGTATAAGTGTGAGACCTCAACTATGTATAAAATAACAACAAAGACAATAGAAAGAAAAAGAATATAGATGAATTGGTTAGATGCAAAAAAACAAAAAACAAAAAAAAAATTTTCCTTTCTAAATTTTGTAACTTCATTCATGTACATGTGTCGTCACAATAATGTAAACCAACCCAGTCGGATAAAACACATCAAAAACTTTTTCCTATTTTCTTCACACACACACACACACACATATTATATATAAATTCCCAAGAAGATAGAATCCAGGTAGAACTCAATGTCCAAGACAGAGTAAGAATATAATATAAAAGGCTCAAACACTAATATTCCATGGTTATAATTACATTGGAATCATAATCATGATCCAATTCATTCAGACCTACAAATTCAAATTTGTAGGTCTGATGAATTGGATCGTGATTACGATTCCAATGTAATAAACTATAACCATGGAATACTAGCAGCATGGCCCAGTGTTGCCCGTGCTTGATTCAAAAATCGTACGACTCAAACAGCAATCGCTTTCAATTGACTTAAAATATTTTTGCCCTTCCATGCCTTTAAAGGAGTGCCCTTTGCCGTGCTAATGTTGCTACATGCCTTACTTCTTGCCTATCTCACACTGCAAATTTTTTATAAGCTCTATATTAAATATTAAATCCGTTACAAAAAAAGAACTAAAATGAACACAAAATGATCAGCTTTTAAAAAAGGACGTGTAACTGGAAAAACCGAATGAAAAAAAAAAGCAACAAATACTTTTTCACACCCAATCCCAGTTCTGTGGAATCAGAATCAATGTTGAGTTTAAGCAAGCGAATGAGCCAATTGGAGTAAAGTGCCATGCAGATTTAAATTTTTCCAACTTCTGACGAATGCAGCTATCGATTTTTTTTTTGCATGCTAGCATGCTAGTTAACATTTGTGTCAGTCAGCTGTTGGCTCTCACGCTGGCCAATAGAATCTTCCTACCTATTCGTGGCAGCCAGCTATAGGCTATCTCTCTGGCCAGTACAAAATGGCCGCAAACTACATGAAAAAAAAAAAAAAAAATCGATTATTTCCACTATCGATGGGAGTTGGGAAACGCAAAGTTGGTCTTGGCCTTCCTGCTAACTTGGAGCATGTGCATGTAAATTTTGGTGCAAATCCGTCGAAAATTGCAGCCGTGCATTCGTTACACACACACACAGCCTTTTATAGAGATTAGTGTTTGAGCCTTTTTTTATATATATATATATATATATATATATATATATATATATAAAGTGAACATAGAAGTCAACACTTAGAAGCGACAGTGTTTCATGCTGGATGCAATCGTCAGGCCACCTGATGATTGCATCCAGCATGAAACAGACTGTGGCCTCTAACTGTTGACTTCTATATTCACTTTTATATTTACACATGCTCTATCTCTGATATTGAGCACTTTATCCCATAAATATAGCACATCTTAAGACTATATTTCTTCATATATATATATATATATATATATATATATGTGTGTATGTGTGTGAATTGGGATCAAATATGGATCAGAATCTGACAATGATAATGATAGAGAAATAATAGGAAACATTTATAAATGTAAAATGTTTCGATTTTATAAAAACTTCATCAGAAAATGAGATATGGAAAATTTTGGGGGTATTTTTTTTATTTTTGTGTAGTTTGGTTAAACAGAATTCATGCTCATAATTTATGTGTGTATTATAAATTCTAGTTTGTCTATGTCGGATTTGAATGATTGTGTGTGTGTGTGTGTGTGTGTGTGTGTGTGTGTGTGTCTATTTATTAGATAATCTATTTACCATATTTATTTATTGTTTATTGGAATGGTTGGCAAAACATCAGCCAATCGATTCAAACTTTATAAAATGGTAAATAAGAATTTCTTTATAATTGGTTCCCATATTCTAATAATTTATTAAATGTTTATAAATTTATGAATAAAAAATTGTTTTCATATTTATTTCTTTATGAATTAGTAAATAATAAATATTGCATTAAGTTTTAATTGTATTAGTTTTTAGAATGTTGTAAATATAAAATTATTCTTGTAAATAAACAATTTAATAGTGTTTGATATTTTTTTTGTAAATTCTGAAGTACAAAAAATAAAATATATAAATTCACTTTCATCATATATTTAATTTAGGTTTTATTCCAACTCTTATTGCTTTTTAAAACAAACATTGCCAAGGAGTGAAGGTAGTTAAAATAGTAGCAGAGTCAAGGAAAAAGAAAAAAAAGTGTCCTTTTGACATTTTGTCTTATAGCAAGCACAATGGTTCAGGTTGTATTTTAAGAAATGAAAATCATAGAAACAACCCCTTTCTGCCTTTCAGCAACATGGCTGATGCTAACTTCCAGCTGAGTGACTTGTGCTTTCTCAGACTAACATTAAGTGGAAAAAATTATATTGACTCCACTGCTACATCAGATGCTAAGAAAGTTGGTTCACGGTGTCATAGTAAATAATTTTTCTCTCCAGAATCTATTGTTCATATCTATATGTTTATCATTAATCCTGTTGTAATAAAGAAAAGAAAAGACTGTCAACTTATAGTAGCAACTGCAATAAATTTCTTCTGTTTCTTGACCGCAACACTTGTAGCCAAATCGCGGTTCAAACAATAGCCCGTCGTAACAGTCCAACAAGCAAAGTAGAAACAACAAAAATGGGGTCACACGTCCAACCTTCACATCTCACGAGCAAAAACGCGTGTTCGGCTCACCAGCTCAGAAAATCTTCTGCCTTTATAAGTAAAAAAAACAACGGCTTTGGTTCATTATTTTTCCAGTAGCAATTTTGCAGTTATCGACAATGAAATTTGGGATTCAATTGCCATTACTCGCGTTGTTTGCATACATTTTCTGTGGAAAGCTAAATGCAGAAGACTACGGAAAGCTAAGCGCAGAACTAATCTTTCTTGTCTAAATTTGTTGCAATTACTGTGCACGAGAACGACTTACGCAGACACGCTCAGTTTGCGCAATGATACCTATACTGATAGCTATTCTGCAGTGAATGTATGCAAACAACGCCCGTAATGGCTACCCACAATGCAAATGAATCCAAACTTTCACTGTTGATAACTCCAAAATGGTAGATTTTATCAAATTTATCAAGCCCAATTCGAATGGAGCATGTACAATTACACATAAATGTAAGTATTTTGCCCCCATAATATCCTATGCAAATAAACTAGTTTTGGCTTAATTTTACCTTTGTTCTTAAGAATTTAGATATTAAAAATGGTCCTCGTACTGAAATGTGCTATGTTAGATTTTATTAGGAAAATCTTTATTTTTATATTACAATAAAATCTGTTATTAACCACTTATATTTTCAGTATATACAAACAAGATGTAGTTTAAGTTTATAATATCAATCCTCATTAACCCCTCCCCCAACACCCAAAGAAAAAAATAAACATGGGTCTGTAGGAGGTGTAATGAATGGTGGATCAGAATGAGAAATCGGAAACTCAGGTTTGTTACATTCATTTACAGGTAAATAATTTGGAGAAAGTCCTTGTTATCAAAAAAAATTGTTACTGCAATATTCATGTGCAAAATAAATAATTCTTAAAATCCAAAATATGTTTTGGCTTTAAATAACCCATAAAGGGTTGATAAGCCATAAAATGCAAAATGTTGCTGTCCATTTTGAGAGCTTCTCATTTATAAAGTATGTCAAATACAACATCCAAATTAGAGTCTGTCATAGTAATGTTTTAAAATTGTTCAATTTTGGAATTTTTCTTATCAATTTTCTACATCCACCAAAAAATTAATTCATAGACTTGAAAGAATTAAAACTAAAATAAATAGACCTAATATGTCTAATTTCTTCAGCCAAACCTGCTTGAATAATGTGTGACAATATTTAACATGGCGTATGGATGAAAAGGGTTAAGCAAAACGATTTTAATTTTTTTGTGAGAAAGAGACTTAATTTCCCAGGATATGGGAAGAGATGTATGAATTTTGTTGAAAAAGTTACACAATGTGATTCAGCTCAACACAGCTGGCAGGTCAGGGGCCAGAGGTTAAGGTTGCCTGCTGAAAGGTGTTGATGGGAAATTTTAGCTGACAAAAACCCCTGAGAAAGAAAAATTAAAAGCAGAAGATGACGTCAGAGAGGCTGACATCATATAATGGTTCCTCCCGAAGAAGGTGGGGATCTTTCAAAATTGGAAATGTGAAATAGAAAACAAAAGAAAAAGACTGGTTGAATTTTAGGAGATTTGCATAAAACCCACCTATTTGCCTGCACCACACCAGTTGGAAGGGACACCCATAAATACAAGTGCCCATGTGGGCCAAAGTCAGTTGGGGTTAGTCGCAGTTGAGGTCAGTTAGTCGGAGCCAGTTGCAGTAGCAGTGAGGTTGCAACCGGGAGTTATATAACTCTGTTTGTCAACCTAATGAAAATAATAATTATCTGATGAAGTTAAAACCAGTTGTTGCTGAAGAAAAACTCTGACGATAAACCTTGTGCTGTCCGTGAAAGTACAAACAATGGTACTTGAAGATAAATCTAGTTGTCAAGTCTGGCCACCCTTAAAGAAGCTACCCAAAATTTTTTGTTCCGTTGCCAATTATTAGAACGGGTTGGGAAAAGAAGAAAAAGAACAAAGGGGAAAAGAAGAAAAAGAACAAAGGGGAAAAGAAGAAAAAGAACTGTAAATATTTTGTTTTTGTTATTTTAATATAAACATGATATCGTGACTTATTCAGACGTCATCCATTTTATTTTTCAGTTTTATGTGCGTCTGTTCAACTCCTTGGTTTGGCATGGTTAAGATACCCCAGTGGAAATTCGGCTTGACTCTCTTAAGATCAAAACCGCAACAAGGGTAAGAGAGGTCACAGTTGAAGAGGTCAACTTAGAGACCAGCTGCCGTGTCAAACACCATCAACGAACAATGAGTGGGCTGACAGCTTGTTCTCCGATACCGGGATCAATCCTGATCAAGCGAGCAGACCAGGATTTGGCCTGGAATACTGTCATAATGAGACCAGGTTGTAGCCCGGAACATCGTCATAATGAGATATATATATTATTCAAGCAGGTTTATTTCCCTCCCCCTCTTTTTTTCCTTTTCTCCCTTTTCATTGCATCATATTCTAACCATGGACTATGTGATCTGCCAATTTCTGCTACAACTTGCTATATGCAAGATGTCTTTCCCCTTTTCCAACCCATAACTCTTCATCAATGTTTACAATCCCTCTCTCTCCACATGACACTAGTAACAATAGACCTGCCTAGCACTTTTAAACTGATCAAAATTGAAATTTATTTTCATAAAACAGGTTGCACATCAATGTATCTGACAGAGGTTTGGTTTTTGCTAATAATACAATTTCCTCTGGAAAAAAGACCATCTACAAAAACATCTGTTGGTGAGTAATTTCCATTTCTCTGTTCCTCAGACCATTGATGCATGTATGTACCCATGGCTCTCTCTATCTAAAGCAGGTCATATGTATGTATTTATGTACCCATGGCTCTCTCTATCTAAAGCAGGTCATATGTATGTATTTATGTACCCATGGCTCTCTCTATCTAAAGCAGGTCATATGTATGTATTTATGTACCCATGGCTCTCTCTATCTAAAGCAGGTCATATGTATGTATTTATGTACCCATGGCTCTCTCTATCTAAAGCAGGTCAGATGTATGTATTTATGTACCCATGGCTCTCTCTATCTAAAGCAGGTCAGATGTATGTATTTATGTATGTACCTATGCCTCTATCTAAAGCAGGTCATATGTATGCATGCATCTATCGAAGGCAGCTCAAATCTAACTATCTAAGGCAGTTCACATCTATCTTGACTTCTTGATCTCAAGGCAGTTGATATTAATTGCAATGTGTTCTCAAACACAAGTACCCAGTAAAAATAACATTTATAGTCAGAAGAAATTATTACTTGCATTATTTACATTATTTGGACTGTTATACTAATCTTCATTGCCATATTCCCAACATTTCGGTAGTTGTTCACTCTGGCTTTCTTTAACTGATTGGAATTTTTAACTGAACCATTTATTTCATCTACAGGGGGTAGATTGTTCTAGTTCCACATGCCATGACCCTTCCAGATATCTGTTATTTCCCTTTAACTTAACTCTCAAAGAGTTTGTTTCACCACCTCAAGCATACCCAGTGGATAAAGGCATTGGTTAGATCCAATGACTAGACCCAAAGAGTTGTGAGCTCAATAAGAGACAACAAATGTCTAATTTGTTTGATCAGGAGCCGTTCTAAGCATTATATATATATATATATATATATATATATATATATATATATATATATGTGTGAAAGTGGACATTAAAGTCAACATCCATTTGCTACATGCGAGATCTTTACCCCTGTGCAACCTATAACTGTCTTCATCAATGTTTACAATCTTAATCCCCCACCCACAAACATGCTAGTAATAACAGACCTGCCTAACACTTTTACACTGATCAAAATTTAAGTTTATTTTCATAAAATGGTTCGCACATCAATGTATCGGACAGAGGTCTGGTTTTTGCTAATAATACAATTTCCACCAGAAAATACACCATCTACAAAAACATCTGTTGGTGAGTAATTCCCATTTCTCTGTTCCTCAGACCATTGGTGAGTAATCTTCATTTCTTGGTTTGTTCCTTGGACAATAGTCAGTCATAGTAATGTTTGAAAATTGTTCAATTTTTTAACATTCTTAAAAATGACTTATTTTCATGAAATCAGCAGAGCATTTAGGCAGTTTGAGAAAATATTTTTACAACATTTATATATGTTTGAAGATTCTGCGACAAAAGTTTCTTTTTCTTGACAGACTTCCATTTAGGGTTAAAAGATGTTTTTCTAGAACAATTTGTCATGCATAAGTCAAGGTCCAGTGGGGCAAAAAAAACACCTTAGGGATAATTTTAAATGGAAATAAATATAAATATCTTAGTTTCAAGATATCCGAAAATTGTTTTTAACAGAGGACGGAAAGGGAAATATCTAAATCCAAGCATGCATTGGACTAGCGAGAGAAGCATTCCAATCACAGCCAATCAGACTCCAAACTACCACCAGTCCCAATGAATGGACATTTCCTCAAGGAGGCACTGTCCCTTGAGAGAATATTGGGCCTCAAACTCACACCAGACCTCAAGTCATATATACAATCCATTACTAAAGATTCAGGTAAAATGGTTGGCTCTGTGTACTACTCCAGTAAGTACCCGACTCCTTGTGCTATCCTCTGCCAGATCAGGCCCAAAATGGTGTACTGTTGCCATATTTGGGCAGGAGCTGCCCAAACCTCACTTTCCAGTCTTGAGAGAGATCAGAAGTGTCTCAGAGTCCTTGTGGGGGGAAGAATTATTTCCTACCCTCCAACCATATCTCTCACAGGTGGGATGTGGCAAGCCTCTCGATTGCTACTTCTATGGAAAGTGTTCAGACAAACCACATTCCTTGGTTCTGCCAGGTTTAACCTTCACAGAATCCGCCATGCCACTTACATAGTAGAAAACCACCCACATTCCCTCTGTATTCCATCAGCAAGAAGTAAGTTCCACTCACACAGCTTCTTCCCTCAAACCACTGCTTTGTGGAACCAACTCCCAGGAGTATTCCCACCATCACTACAATTTTAACCTGTTCAAGTCTAGAGTTAACAGTTATTTTCCCCTCTTATCCATATAAACTGCCTCCTAATGTAACACTCTACCTTGAGTGGCCCCTGGGCTTTGAACCTTACTTTAATGTGTAAAAGAAGATTTTCAATACAAAGAAATGAAAAAAGGAGAGCTGGATTGCTGTGTGATATCCATCCCTTTATATGGTTGTGAATGCTACACAGTCTCCCCATGGCTGAGGAGGAGGAGAAGACTGGGAGCAACAGAAATGGGGTTCTACAGAAGGATACTGAGAATTCCATGACTTGCTCTAAGTCAGCAACAAGGAAGTCTTAAAAAAAAAAAAAAAAAAATGTCAAGAAAAAGAACATTTGGCAAGCTTAGACCTTTGTGCCTCTGGGGGAAAAGAAAAAAAAAAAATGTCAAAGGAATGGTTTTTCCTTTGACACCGCTATTATTTTAACTACCTTCACTCCTCAGCAATGTTTATTGTTTTATAAAGTGATGATTAGAATTGTAATAAAGCCTAGACATATTTTCTTTGTTCTTGAAAATTGACGGCAAAAATAATAAACTCTATTAGATTATTTATTGGAATGGTTGGCAAAACATCGGCTAATTGCCAATTGATTCAAACTTTATAAAATGGTAAATAAGGATTTCCTTATAATAGGTGCATATATTTTAATAATAATTTAGTAAATGTTTATATAAATATCTGAATAAAAATTGTTTTCATATTTCCTAATATATATGTAAAATGAAAACTATTGCATTGGTTTTTTAGAATGTAAATATAAAATAATTCTTATAAATAAACAATCTAATAAATAATCACGTTGCAATTTGTATTTTTAAAGCAAATAGTGTTGAGACTATTTTGAACTATTGTTCACCTAAAAAAAGGTCCAAGAGCCACTTAAGGTAGAGGGTTACAAAACAAGGAATGTGTAAGGATATAGAGGGAAGGAAGGGGGTGCATATTATGTGAATATGTAGGATAGATAAGAGGTGACCATTTGCTTCAAGAAGCCCAAATTGTAGGGATCAGGGAAGCATCTTCTGGAGTGTCGTCTTTTGTACAATGTAACAATTCTGGGGAAGAAGCAGTCTGAGTGGAACATCCTCCTTACCAATGAAACGTAGAGAGATGGAGGATGGGACAGTCCAATGTATGTGGCATGGTGGTCCTTAGCCATGAATGCCTGATGAGAGAGGGAGGAAGGAGAGAGGGAGGGAAGAAAGGGAGAGAGAGAGGGAGGGAAGGGAGAGAGAGAGAGAGGGAGGGAAGGGAGAGAGAGAGAGAGAGGGAGGGAAGGGAGAGAGAGGGAGAGAGGGAAGGGAAGGAGAGAGGGAGGGAGGGAGGGAGGGAGAGAGAGAGAGGGAAGGGAGAGAGAGAAAGAGATGAGGGGGGAAGAGAGGGGAGAAAGAGAGATGAGGGGGGAAGAGAGGGGAGAAAGAGAGATGAGGGGGGAAGAGAGGGGAGAAAGAGAGAGATGAGGGGGAAGAGGGGGAGAAAGAGATGAGGGGGGAAGGGGGAGAAGAGATGAGGGGGAAGAGAGGGGAGAAAGAGATGAGGGGGGAAGAGAGGGGAGAAAGAGATGAGGGGGGAAGAGAGATGAGGGGAAGAGGGGAGAGAGAGATGAGGGGGGGGAAGAGGGGAGAAAGAGAGATGAGGGGGGAAGAGAGGGGAGAAAGAGAGATGAGGGGGGAAGAGAGGGGAAAAAAACAAAAAAGAAGGAAAAGATGAGAGAATAGAAGAGAATAAATATCATCCATGACAAAGTGGATTCATTAATTGATATTCAGGGAAGTTGGACCAAGCTTTTATATATGTGTGTGTGTGTGTGTGTGTGTGTGTGTGTGTGAATGTGTTAGCAAAGTTCTTGCCTCAGACAATTCAAGCCATCAAAAAAATTTGTGGAAAAAAATGATCAAGTATTTTTAATTATTTGCTGGCAATTATGTCATTTTTTGTCCTTTGGGAAAAATCACCCCATTAATTAAAATAACTGCATTTAATTTGGGGGTGTGTTTCATGAAGACAGTCTATTACTTAGCTTGTGAACAAAAAAAAATTTTTCCTATCATATTTGCAAATTATTCATTTTGTATGAAATAAAATATAAGATGGAAATCAAAGGACAGAGATTTTATCATTTTTGCCAGGGATTTTGTACAGTGTGTGTTGTGTATCCAAGCAACCCCTCCCGCTCCACACTGATCTGATTTCAATGATACATAACTCATTTAAATGCCCTAGAAAAGTTAGGTGCAGGGAGCGATTTTCGTTGAGCTCATATTCAGGGTTGCCTGATTATGAAGAGGTTAAAAATATATATTAATACATTATGCTAGCCATTATTGTCAGTTTCATGCTTCAAGAGGAGTAACTCTTATTTTCCTTTTGTATTCAAAATTGCAGTACATTTTATTATAAATTAATTTAAAAGCCGCCCTATTGGAGGACACTTGGTTTGGCCATCCTCACAATAGTTAGGGAGGAGTAGATGCGATAGGCATCAATAAACTACAGAACTCAAAATTGATCGCTGCATTTAAACATTGATTTAATGTTTAAGCTTACTTTTTAAAAGTTCAACAATAATTCTTCTGCGGCCATTTAATTAAAAGATGATTTGATGTACGTAGATCCTTATTTTCTGTACAAACAATTATTATTTCATGGGTGACAGAACAGACAATTTATAAGATAAAATTAATATAGTATAAAGATGGGAAAATAGAAATTAAAATTAATTATACATTCAAAAATTTCAAGAGTTTCAGAAACATAATAACTAATTAAGTAAAACCTACATTATAGAATCTATATGAATAAATGTGGAATTAGGGTACAGTTATCCAACAAATTCTGGGGTTAAAATTCCCCAACTCTACTTTATAGTAATTTATACGCTAAAAGCTCAATATCTTCTAGGTGAATCACTCTTCAGGTTTAACTAATTTGCATCTTGATTTAAAAAAAATTATATTCCATTAATTAATTGTCCTTCATTAGTATTCTTTTATTCAAGGATTGTTTTGATTTTCATATCAAAAATAGTTCTGTTTATGAATATTGTATTATATAGTGCAGCTAAGTGTTTAAAATTTGAATTTTACTTGGCCTCTATTTGTAAAACTTTCCTTAACTAGAACAATTTATGAATTTAATTTTTTTGTTTCAAATATATCAAGTAGTGAATATATCTTACTTTGTGAAGCAATAGCAAGCAAACAAAACTTGGTAGTGTGTATATATATATATATATGTATATATATTTGTAACATACTAATAGCATCATCTACATGCAAAAAAGGCTAAAAATAATGGAAGCCTTATTAATAAAAACGATAAAACCAACACTTAATAATATTAACTTTGAACATGGACATAATATCTTGATAGTGTTTTGAAAAATGAAAACATTTTATAAAAGATTATTCGGACTATTGTCCTCATCTTTGTTGACAGAGATGAGGACAATAGTCCGAATAATGTAAATAGTGTACATAATATCTCATCTCAGAAATATAGACATATTTTATAAAACATACATAAAACAAACTATTTCTTATTTAACAGTTAAAATATTTCATCCTTGAAAATGGCTAAATGTATAGCTGAAAGCGCTCAGATATAAAGAACTTTTGGACAGTTTTTATATAATTTATCACCTGAAAAGAAAAAAAATTATTAGATCACATGAGAAATTGTATAAAAAACTAAATAAAAGCACCTTGTCTATCGTATTCAATGAAATGTGCATTATATATATATATATATATATATATATATTTCTCAGTTTGTATTACCTGATTGCCCGATTCTCCAGAGAGACAAAAATAAACGTTTGAGTGCACCGTAGAGGAGAAGAAAGCCAGATGGACCCTTTCCTAGTTCCATATTACCAGGGAAATGTCTCCACTTCCCCTCTATCTTCCGGTTTATAAGTCATTTTAGGCTTAAACCTTTCCTAGCTACTCCAGCTGATATTTAACATTTAACCACTTCATGGTTTCAGCGTCACATCCTCTGAGGAGTGGATGGAGTGATTCCTAGAGGGTTCGTCTACGAAACTCAGGATTCAGAACAGTGAAGGTAACATGAGTCAGCTAAGTAACAATTCTTTTACTTTTATTAATTTATTTATATATATATATATATATATATAATATCATACATTGAATACTGGTAAAGATTGTATTGTCAGAGTTGTGCTATTGGTGAGAAAAAAAAAGTCTATTTGGTGTATTGTTAGCATTCCTAGTCACATCTAATTCATTTGTTTTTTTCAGATCTGCAATATATTTCTATAGCAATTTTTTTTAATTGTTTGGATTTACATTCAATTTAAAATTATTTTTCCCCCAATAGGAGAAGTGGGAGGAAGTAGAGGGAGAGATAAAGAGAATAGGAAGGAGAAGAGGGGGAAGTATTGGATGAGAGGAGAGAAATAGTGCCAAGGGTAAGGAAGTTTTGAGGAAGAAGAAAAAAAAAAAAAAAAGGTAAAAAGAGGAAGAAAAAAAAAGGTGAAAAGAGGAAGAAAAAAAAAAAAAAAGGTGAAAAGAGGAAGAAAAAAAAAAAAAAGGTGAAAAGAGGAAAAAAAAAAAAGGTGAAAAGAGGAAGAAAAAAAAAAAAAGGTGAAAAGAGGAAGAAAAAAAAAAAAGGTGAAAAGAGGAAAAAAAAAAAAAGGTGAAAAGAGGAAGAAAAAAAAAAAGGTGAAAAGGAAGAAGAAAAAAAAAAAGGTGAAAAGAGGAAGAAGAAAAAAAAGGTGAAAAGAGGAAGAAGAAAAAAAAGGTGAAAAGAGGAAGAAGAAAAAAAAGGTGAAAAGAGGAAGAAGAAAAAAAGGTGAAAAGAGGAAGAAGAAAAAAAAGGTGAAAAGAGGAAGAAGAAAAAAAAGGTGAAAAGAGGAAGAAAAAAAAAGGTGAAAGAGGAAGAAGAAAAAAAAGGTGAAAAAGAGGAAGAAGAAAAAAAAGGTGAAAAGAGGAAGAAGAAAAAAAAGGTGAAAAGAGGAAGAAGAAAAAAAGGTGAAAAGAGGAAGAAGAAAAAGGAGAAATGGAAAGAGCAGGGAGAAAAAGAGAAGGGGAAAGCGGAAAGGAGAGAAAAGGAAAGTGAAAAGGGAGAAAAGGAAAGAGAAAGAAGGTGAAGAAAAAATGATTGAGAGAGAAAGCAATAAAATTGAAAATGAAAAGGAAAGAGAAACAGGAAGAGAGAAGAAAAATAAATAAGCAATAAAAGACGTCCATATAAACACAATTTGGAAGCTAAAAACTAAGAAATCAATGAAAAAAAGTAAATGAGAAAAAAAAAAAATGAAAAAAAAGAGAGAATCTTTTTAGCAGGTGACAATGCCAGTTAAGTACACAATGGCTGCTGACTCAACATTTCCAATGTTTTTCTCAACCCCACAAGCTGTCGTGCAAATCCATTTGCTGCCAACCCTGACACTTTACACAAACAAACCACAAGAAAGAATTTATCCCATTCTTTTCATTTTATCACACAGTTGATATTTACTTTTTCCCCAGTTATTTTTTAGGAAACAACAAAAAATCCACCATAAATGACCTGTCTGCAATCAGACAAGAATTTTATGTTTAATTATGGTGTTTCTTGAAAAATCTGAAATTATCTTCATTATTACAATTTTATTTTCAATTTCATATTCACCACAATACACATTCCGAGCAGAGATATGAAGAGTATAAACTATATAGGTGCTTGGTCGAGTAATGGATTACAGCTTGGATTGAGGAATTGGACAGCTTTGGGATTCCAGTTGTTCATTACATTCACTTAAGGCATGAATCCAAATCTTCTCCCCGTCCACAGCTATGGATAAATAGTACAGTACCTCACATGTTGCTGCAACGTATTATTTATATTAATCACTTCGATTTTATTTGTATGGCAAAGGCCCCCACTGTTGCTAGTAAACAGAGCATGTTGAAGCTTGTGGCTCGGCTCCAGGAAGGTATATAGTCTTGAAAATACTTGTGACAGCTAGGTACTAAGGTTACATCATATAAAAGGCTGAATTAGATAGCTAACATTATAGTGTAAGGACTCAAAATACGAATCCACGTTCCTATCAGTCAAGCCAATTAGGTGACTATCCAAGATTACCTGAGCTTGGGTGCTGCCTTACATTCGTCTTGGAAGATGTACATGTATTATTCAGGGATTTTTTAGGAAAATGTGCATCTTGTAAGCTGGAAAATATAGTATTTTGAAGAGAAAATTCATCATTATTCTAATATAGCCACTGCTTTACCAAATCCAAATCTCTCAATTGTAATGGACAGCGGATCAAATAAAGGAATTTGAGAGCAAAGTTTAAATTTGAGTCAAACTCATTACATTCAATTAGATGCTAATACCATAGGAAAAGATACGAATCCATTTCTTCTCTCCCCCTGCCCCCAGCTATGGGTAAATAGCAGGAATGATTGGCTCCTATAGCCTTGAGTGGCAACTGGTCTAGGAGAATGAAAACTCTGAATCCTAACCTGTATGTAACCCTGGAAGAATCACATACTATGCAGCTAATGAAAGGATCGTTCGCATTGACTTTATGATCCTGGCTTTTATGGACATATAAATGTACATTTAGTAATTCATTACATTTTAAGAATTTTAAATGAATAACGTTTAACTTATCCCACCAAACACATAACCTATCTTCTAGGGAGCTCAGTTTTTTGGGGTTGGTTTGGGAGAGAGTTATCCTTGCTAATTTACTACCCTTTTTATTGGACATTTTATGTTAGTGTACTTTTAATTTATTCTTAACAGACACATACGATTACTAGTTCAGATACTTGTGGTCATCATTCCAAATGGAACAACAACAAAGTCTGTCTATATTTCTGAGATGAGGTATTATGTACACTGTTTACATTATTCGGACTATTGTCCTCACCTTTGTCGCCATATTTATTACGTTTCAGCCATTGTACACTCCGGCCTTCTTCAGGTAGTTGGAATACCGAACTGAACCCTTTATTTCGCTCACTGGGGCAGAATGTTCTAGTTCCAGGTGCCATGTTTAATGGATGTCAGTTATCAGTTATCTCCTGTTAATTCCCCTCTCCAAGTTCACTTCCTTAACCGGGTATTGAACTCACATTCTTTGAGCCCTGTCACTGGATCTAACTAACTGTGCCATGTGTCCTTAAACATGGCATGTGAAACTAGAACAGTCTACACCAGTGAGCACAAAATGCAAATTACAAATTGGGGATACTAAAATCAAACAAGTACAAAAATTTAAATATCTGGGAAGTGTTTTATCAGAGGAATGGAAATTGAAGCATTGAAATCTGAAGGTGCATTGAGATAGCCAAAGATGCCTTCCAAAAGCTAAGCAGAGTATTAAGAGAAAAAAATTGATGAGAAACAAAGAAAAGAGTACTGAACTGTTATGTGATATTGGTCCTCCTATATGACAAATGCTGCACAATCTACTCACAGATGAAGAGACTTGGAGCAAAAGAAACAGTTTTACTGAAGGATGCTGAGGATACCATGAACGAGACATGTAAATAATGACAGTCTTAGAGAACACTGAAACAAAAAAGGAAACTTATATTTAACATCACGACGAGACAGTTGAAATTTTCTTTAAGACTTTGTTGTACACTATTTACATTATTCAGACTATTGTCCTCATCTTTGTCGCCATATTTATTACAACGTTTCGGTCGTTGTATACTCCAGCCTTCTTCAGGTGGTTGGAATATCGAACTGAACCCTTTATTTCGCTCACTGGGGCAGACTGTTCTAGTTCTAGGTGCCATGTTTAATGGATGTCAGTTATCTCCTGGGGTAGACTGTCCTCAAGGACATATGGCACAGTGGATAAAGGTGTTAGTTAGATCCAGTGACAGGACCCAAAGAGTGTGAGTTCAATACCTGGTTAAGGCAGTGGAGAACTTGGAGAGGGGAATTAACAGGAGATAACTGGTAACTGACATACATTAAATATGGCACGTGGAACTAGAACAGTCTACCCCAGTGAGCGAAATAAATCTATCTTCAAGTCTTGACATTCAACAAACAGGCAGAGAATGCAATAACTGCTTGGAAGGAAGCATATAAAAATTATATTTATTGAAATGTAATTTAAAATAAAATAAAAGAATAAGAAAAGAAAATTACAGGAGGGGGGGAGAGTATGCAAACTATTATTTGAATGGAATAACTGACAGCCTCGGATTCATGAAAATTCATTTTCAATATTGATTTTTTTTACCTTCCTGCCAAGCAGATAGATCCGTCAGTTATTGATGAAAACTAACAATTGATTTCTTTAATTTGCATGCGAGTTGGAGAGATTTCTTTACATTCAAAAAGCATGTGCAGGAGGGGAGGAGGAACTACCTCTACCCTCATAGAAACAAGCAGATGCCCTCGCTTTACAGGTACTGCATTTATATATATATATATATATATATATATATAAAAAATGTATTTTTTTTATTTGAAAGTATTCTAAATAGTCTTTATCAGAAAATAAGCCAGTTCCTTACAACACTAGCAAATATATGGGTTAAACAGGGGGAAAAAAGTCTGTTAATGGTTTCTCTTTCAGGTGAGGCTGTTATAATATATATAAATGTAACCATAGCAACTGTTACTTTTATACCCAGCATATATATATATATATATATATTATAAAATTAATTGATTTAAAATATGGTTTTTTTTTTGCTACACAGTTTCAACCATGTTTCAAAAATAGAAGCTAAAACCCCTAATTTAATTTTGCAATTAAATTAAAAGCATTAGTTCCATTTCATCTTCAAGCGAATTTTTGAAGATGAAATGGAACTAATGCTTTTTGGGATTTTAGCTTCTATTTTTGAAACATGGTTGGAACTGTGTAGCAAAAAAAAACATATTTTAAATCAATTAATTTATAATATTAATGCTCTGTAAATTTACATTGAGCACTATTTTGTAAAAATAAAAATATCTATAAGAACACCGGATTTTATATCTTACTGTTCTTTCTTTTTATTTATATATATATATATATATACGCACAGGGTATACCAGCAAAATTGTCCAATTGTTAGATTAAGCTTTGAACCATTGTATCTTAAAAATGATTAAAGATATCTTACTGGATTCCAAGGTTTTTATAACTCTATTGGACTCTACTTTGAAGAATAAGAATGTATTTAGCTTTAAGTTGAGAATGATGATCCTTATTGTTATTGTGACTTCCCGATGTCAGTTATTAGTTATCTCCTGTGTCCTTGACACATGGCACAGTGGATAAAGTCATTGGTTAGATCCAGTGACAGGAGCCAAAGAGTGCGAGTTCAATACCTGATTAAGGCGGTAGAGAACTTGCAGAGGGGAATTAACAGGAGATAACTGATAACTGACATTTATTAAAACATGGCATGAGGAACTAGAACAGTCTACCCCAGTGAGTGAAATAAAGTGTTCAGTTTGACATTTGAACGACCTGAAGAAGGCTGGAGCGTACAACAGCCGAAACGTTATAATAAATATGGCAAAGATGAGGACAATAGTCCAAATAATGTAAATAACGATTTGAACAATTTTGCTGTTACATCTGTTATATATTAGTAACTGACCTGTACCCATGAACTTGTTAGAACTCTAGGATGAAAATCAGGTGGCTAATAAAATGGAATAAAGAAATATGCTCTAAATTGAAAAAAAAGGATAAAAAGGGATAAGATTAAACGTTAAAAATCTTTATGTCAAATTAAATATTCACCCCAGTGCACAAGAATATATTATTGGTCATTGTAGACTTATGACTATTTGACTTCATGACCACAACCACGAATTTGCATGTCTGGCCATCTGGTAGTGTGAGGGTTTCCCAGCTTGGTCGATGAGGATTTCTGGTTTGTTTTACGGCATATCAACCTCAATGAGTTATTTAATGCCGACAAGATTTTTTATTGCTGGTAATATTTATTTTCAAAAATGTATTGCAGCTAATTTTTTTTCAAAAATGTATTGATGGTAATAATTTTTTCTTCAAAAATTCATTCTTTGTTTTGTTTTGATTTATGGCATATCAACCTCAATGAGTTATTTAATGCTGACAAATTGTTATTGTTGGTAATATTTTTTTTTTCAAATGTATTGCTGGAAATTTTTTTCCTTTAAAAATCTCTTTCTGGTAATAAATTTTTTTTTTAAAGTATTTCTGGTATTAAACCCTATGATTACACTTTCATGCTGGTAATAATGTACTCTTGTTAATTTCTTTCCTACAAAAATATATTGCTGGTATTTTTTCCAAAACATTGCTGGAAATTATTTCTTTGCAAAAAGGCATTTCTGGTATTAAAACCCATTTTACACTTTCATAGTGAGGTTTAACTATTTGCCCATAGCTGGGACCCTAACAGGTACTACCACCCTGGGTCATGGGAACACTACCAATTAAGAGGTGGTTCCATGCTCCTCAAAACCTTCTGATCAGTGGCCTTGCTGTTGGACGTAGTTTATCGTCATACCCAGGACGGGAACTTGTAAAGCTAGGAAGTGTTCGGTACTAATGTTTTGTACTTGTATCTATTTTGATATGTTTTGCAACTAAAATGTTTTCTGTTTTTTTTTTGTTTTTTTTTTTTTTTTTCACCAGTATTTTGGTTTTTGGTATGTTTAACAAATATTGAAGTAAACCAACTGTACAGTAGTATGCAGTGTTTGACCTAAACCTGACAAACGTAAAAATGAGACACACAAAAAAAAAAAAAAAAAAAATGTAAAAAAAATGATACAATTGGGTATCAAACATAAAAGAAACGATAAAAATGCCGAAAGAAAAGCCAGAACTCTCCATACCCTGAACTTTCCTACCCTACCATGTGGTGTCTGTGGACGTCTCTTCAGATCCAACATAGAACTCATTTCACACAGAAA
This sequence comes from Acanthosepion pharaonis, assembly GCA_903632075.3. Classification (NCBI taxonomy): domain Eukaryota; kingdom Metazoa; phylum Mollusca; class Cephalopoda; order Sepiida; family Sepiidae; genus Acanthosepion; species Acanthosepion pharaonis. The sequence goes on from CAHIKZ030001241.1 coordinate 543,065, forward strand.
TGATAATGAGCACCCCCAATACTCAACAATGAGTTCCACCAATGATGACAAGTACTTCTATCACCCTGTTCACACTCCTTCTCTATCTTTTGAACAGGAGTAGAGTTTTATCCCTTGTTTTTCTGTTTATGATTTGGTTTCTGGTTCCTTTTCAAAGTCTCCTCATTCTCTCTCTTTCATTCCTAGTAACCCTTTCTGTGTCTTAGGAAGATTATCAATTCACTTGGAGTAAAATGAAAAAAGAAAAATCTATTATCAATTTGTAACCTTGCAGAAATGTCACTGTCCTCTGCAATAATGCTGTTAAGATAATTATTGGGTTTTCTTTCTATAAAATTTTATTTTTCATTCATTATTTTCTATATACATTATGGCTTAACATAGACATTTTTTTATTTTTTGCACTATTTATAATGTTTGAACCATTGTCCTCATCTTTGTTGCGATATCATGATGTTTTGGCTGTTGTACACTCCAGCTTTCTTCTTAGCCCTTTATTTAATCCACAGTGTTAGATTGTTCTAGTTCCACATGCCATGCCTCATCATCATAGTAACTAGGTGTGGTCACAGCTGAGCACCTGGTCAGCTCCCTTAACCCATGCAGGTTGAAAACTGACAATGCATTCATTCATGTGTAGCATATCTTTAGACAAGGAAACCTGTCAGAGTCCATGGCCGTTGATTCCATCAGGGAAATCCTCCAACTTGGCTGTTGACGTCAATCTAAGAAACCCTCTTCCCAGTGATGGTGTACCATTGTTATGCTGGCTCCATCCATAGTTATAGAGCCCAGTGGCAGGATCCAAAGTGTGTGAGTTCAATACTAAACATTGCCTAAACGTGAAACTTGCAGTCATGCATGTACTTTTGGAATATTTTTTTTTTTTTTTTTACTATTTAAGTAGCTTTGCCTACTTGACAATGAACATTATTTTCCGACTTATACAAGATGATAGCAAATTTGATTTTATCATTGAGAGTGTTGTGTTATCATCCATCATTACATATGAAACTCCCAACGAGTTTTCAAAGGATGAGAAGTGAACAGTTTATTTTTAGAACCGACCTGTCAGACAATCCACACACGATTTGGTAAAGGCCTGTGTAGAACCAGCCGGTTTGTAGAAGAAATGATAGCAGAGATATGGTGGACAGTGCCACAAAGTCTCCAGACAACCCTCTCCAAGTTTGAATTCAGAGTTTTCCTTCTCCCAGATGGGTTGCCAACCAAGGCTACCGAGCCCAGTGTTCTCAGCTACTTAACCCAAAACTGAAGGGAGAGACATGGTTACATACCACTTATAATGGTATTTATGCGAAAGCAAATATAGTGAATTTGGTTGGCTGGAATTCAAGCATGGCTCACTGATACAACCATCACACACACACATTTTTATATATATATATATATATATATATATAAAAATGGGCACCTCGACGTGGTGTAATTGTTAGAAAGCTAGTCTTGCTTGATCCATTATGACCGACTAGTGAGTTTGATCCTCACTGGGTGTCCCATACTTTGCCCTTGTGCCACATCTAAGCCAGGCTCAGAAAATCAGGCTCATATATATATATATATATATATATATATATATATATATATATATAAAAGGCTTAAACACTAATATTCCATGGTTATAATTATTACATTAGAATCGTAATTACGATCCAAATAATCAGACCTATAAATTCAAAAAGAAATCAGAAAAAATAACTCTGGGAATAAAAAATAAAATTTAGTGACAGTATGTCTGAGAGTGGGGGATGAATGTTACGATTTCAATGTAATAAATTATAACCATGGAATATTAGTGTTTAAGCCTTTTATTATATCCTTACTCTGTCCTGGACATTGAGTTCTATCTGGATTCTATCCTCTTGAAATTTTTTTATATATATATATATATATATATATATATATATATATATATATATATATATATATATACACACACACACATATATATATATATATATATATATATATATATATGTGTAGATAGATAGTATTAATGATCTGAATTACTTAATTATGATTATCTCAAATCCTTCTAATAATTTCTATCACTTAAATATTCTTGCTTGAACTGTCTTCTAATGCTCTGGTTAGAGTGGCTTGGGGATATTAGTTGTGACTAGTGGGGGCACAGACCTATTGGTAAGGGAAACTTACACCACAGAATTTGTGAAGAGCAGCAATATATCGAGTCTAATTAGTAACCTCTTCATCACCGAGGCCTGTTGGGATGATGCTTGCATTGTATCATAACAGTCTGGGTTCAATTCTCAGTAGTGAATGCGCACTGCAGATGAGTCCCAAATATAGGACAAAACGGCCGTCCAGTGCTTTCTTCATTCTGTTGAGGTTTCTTCTAGATGATGAATTACTTAATTATGAGATATATATTAGTTTACAAGTAGCCTTATCAGGTGGCAATTAATATAGCTCCTGCGGAGGGCTCTTTATTCAGCCTTCGCCTTGTTTAGGAATTTGAGAGTCCCTAAGTCTTTGCATATTCTCAGCATTGGAAGCTCTCCTGGCTGCCATTTGATCTGGATTTTCATTTGCATGGGACTTTTTCCTCGCTGCAGCCTTGGTTCTTTTGATTGCAATCTGGTCCTCTGTTAGCAGAGATTTATTTTTGCAAGACATACTGCCGCCGTATGCAATAGGCAACAATAAACTACAGAAGAACTCAAAAATTGGTAACCATTTAAGTATTGCATTAATATTTAAGCTTACCTTTTAAAAAGTTCAATAATGATTCTTTTGCTGCGACTTAATTTAAAGACAATTTAATGTAGGTAGGTCCTTATTTTCCATACAAACAATTATTTTTATTTCATGGATGACTTTTGCAATTAATTTTGATTATTTCCAAGTTGTAAATTATAATTGTATAAAAGCAAACAAAAAAAAATTGTCGCAAATAATCACAGAAAAAAAAAAAAAAAACTGGCCAAAAACAACTGTAGTAATGAAAACTTGGGAATTCAAAATTTCAGGATTCAAGGCTCTGATCCAGAATGTTTTTAATTGCTCATAGAGTCAGCCCAATTCAAAAATGGTATGGTATGTTGGGCTACAGTGCCTAGGAGTAAAGTTGAAAAAGTGTGACACGCTGATACTCACACACACACATTATATACATATATATAATTTGGCCTGACAATTGTGTCTAGCATGAAACAGCCTGTCACCTCTAAGTGTTGACTTCAATGTTCACTTTTATATTTACACATGCTCTATCTCTGATATTGAGAAGTTTATCCCATAAATATACCACACTTTAAGACAATATTCCTTATATATATATATATATATATATATATATATATATATATATATGTGTGTGTGTGCTCTTAAGAATGTCAATTGGAAAAAATTCTTAGTTCTTGCTGACACGTTTTGTCTTCTAACTTTATCAAGGCAAACAATGAAAGCGAAATTGTCATATTTAAACCAATTTGTCTTATCTTCAGAATTATTCAGGGAAAATTTAAATATATTGTTGACATGGAAAACAAAAAGCAAACTCTTAGTTAAAAGGAAGTTACCAATACCAATATCCAGAAAGAGGCTTAGGCAGGAGCCTCTCTCTCTCTTTTTTTTTTTTTTTATTTTATTTTAATGTAATTATGGCTACAAAACATTTTTCTTTCATGGTTTGCCTTGATAAAGCTGGAAGATGAAACATGTCGGTAAAGACTAAGAATTTTTTTCCAATTGTGATTTTTAAAGATATATATATATATATATATATATATATAAAAAGGTCTGATCAAAAAGCATTGGGATTGTAGCTATGGTAACAGAACTAAATGACACAGATGAAGCTGCTTGATCTTGAACTGTCACACTGTAAGTTGTGACATTCTCAATTATGTTGATCATATCAATTTTTGGCTAAGCACAACTTTCCCCTGGTATGACAACCACCATATTCCCCAGCTCTCACCCCTTGAAACTCTTTCATCTTCAAAAATCAAATTCTATTTGAAAGGAACAAGATTTGAAGGCATAGAGAGGCAGTCCATGAGAATATAATGAGGTAGCTGCTCACTGTCCCCCCAAAAGGAGTTCCAGGACGGCTTTTATCAATGGAAACAACGTTGGATAAAATGCTTGCCTTCAGAAGGGGACTACCTTGAAGGAGATTAAATACCGAATTGATATGTGTCATTTTCTTTTAATAAGCATCAGTACTCATACTTTTTGATACAGATCTTGTATGTACTACCTTGAAAATATGGAATTTGAGAATATCTCATGAAATGTGGAAACCCAATTTGCCTTTTGAAAATTAGCCAGTCCAAATGCAATTTAAAAAAATTATATTTTGCTGTATAGTGTATAATAACATGATTAATGTATGTCAATTTTAAAATTGAAAATTTGAGTTCTTAAACTACTTTCTTTTGGCGTGATTTAAACTTGCATGCAAAGATTATTAGAAAAATTACTTCTGTACCACAATTATTGGTACATTATGGTATGTTGAAATGTTTATGCAACAACTATTATGGGATAGTAATCAATACTCGCTCTGTCCAATAATGTTTAGTACATCAGTGTATGAAATCTGCCGCCAAATGTAACATCTATTATGGGACAGAAATAAGACTAATTAATTTATTTTTTAACTTCTGTCCTATAATACTTAGTACATTTCACGTATAAAATGCAAGCATTATTATGAGTCAGTAAGTAAATCAATACTTGTCCTGTAATAATTGGTACACTTGTAACCAGGTTCACGGTAAAGAAACTAAAAACTTGTACTTTTTTTAAAATTTTTTTTAATGTTTGCCTATTTTATACATTTTTCAGATGGATAAAAAATTCTGTTAATTAAAATTTGGGCGAATCTTTTTTTCATAAACCAATTTTAATCATAATGTAAAAAAAAAAAATGTTTTAGCTTTTTTATTTTAACTCTGGCAAGCAGTCAATAAAAAAAAGTCATTTCACCGACATTGATGGAAAAAGATTAGAATGGCAGATTTTTTCTGAAGTGTGAAAGATAAAAAAATTCCTACATAGAATATTTTTATAGGCACTCGTACGAATCACAGATCGTCTCTTCAAAAATTGAGGAAAAAAGATTGAACAGGATCCCTAACGAGGAGAAAACAATGAAAAAACATGTAATTTTATATAATTTTATGTTAATTCTACCATTTCTCCATGTTTATCTGGGAGGAAAATTGTTAGATAATAATAATAATAAATGATGAAGAAAAAAAAAAAATTGATGGTAGTGTTAGTTACCACAACCACTGAGCATGTTGGAAACAAAAATTTATGTAAAACTGTCTTAAGGAAGAAGAGGAAAAAAAGTCAATTGCATGTGTTCTCTTATAGCAGAGAGGGAGAAAATGAAATAGACATAAGCAATATTACTACATCGAGAAGGAAGAAAGAAAAAGAAGACAGACAGACAGAAAAGAGAGGGGGAAAAGGGGAGACAGAAAAGAAAGAGGGGAAAAAAGAAAGAAATTAGAGAAAAAAGATACATTAGAAACGATGTCAATTTGTGTGCATGTGGGCCCAAATCGATATCATCATTATCCTGATGCGTTACGTCCTCAGTGGGTGTGGACAGAATGGACCAATCAAAGCGGTCAGAACTAAAATTGATTGTGACAAAAAAGAAACACATTAATTCTGATTTTTTATGCATACACAGAAATGTCTTGAAGCTAAAGATTTTAGTTACAAGCAACGGTTGTCTAATAATATTCTACGATGAAACAAGATTACTACTATTTCGTTTTTTCTTTCTTTCATTTATTACAAGTAAAAAGAAAGTCTCTTCTCCAGGATTAATTCATTTATTTAAAAAATAAAACATCTCCAAGTAGTTCGTAAAAGTTTTTTTTTATTTTTATGAGGAATGATTTTCTTTATTTTTTTTTGCCCATCTATATCAAAATTTAATTTGTCGACGTGGTTCATAAGTACAACAAAAAAAAAAAAAAAGAAGAGAAATTTGCGATTTTTATTTTATTTTACACTATGTGTCAATTTTAAATGAAACTCTAGTAAATCTTGAATAAAAAATTAAAAAACGACAATACTTTTTATGCAAAAAAAAAAAAAGAAAGAAAAAAAGGTGAAATACGATTTAAAAGAAATGTAGCTCATCTTTAAAAACTAAGAGAATCAGAGGAGAAAATTAAATTTTCAAAATGAAGCAAAAAGAAAAGTATGAGGCAGCTACATAAGATTTTTTTTATTGTGTAACTGAAAAAACTATTTAAAAAATTAAATTAAAAATGATGGCAAGAGTGAAATAGAATTTTTTTTCATTGTCAATAAATAGAAAAAAAAAAAAGAAAGAAAAGAGCCATGAGAAACAGAGAATAACAAGTGCAAGAAAAAAAAAACGAAGATAAAAAATATAATAAAATACTCTGCCTAGAGTTAAACACTGCAAAAAAAAACACTGAAAATTGAAAAATATTAACCAAAAAAGTGAATGCATTTAAACAAGGGCAGATAAACACAATGAGAGAAAGAGAGAACAATATATAAAGGGAGTGGGAAGGAAAGCACGTGTTCAGGAAAGAGTCTCAGATAGATAGATAGATAGATAGATAGATAGACAGACAGACAGACACAAAAGCGAGAAAAAGCAGGAACCTAGATATGAAAATAACAGGCAAGAGAGAAGGGGGGGGAGAGTGTCTGTTGACATTCCAAAACAAAACAATAGGCAAGGAGACACACGCATATACACAACCACAAGAAGCTCATGAAAAGGAGTTTGATAAATGAAAATATTAAAAAAATAAATTAAAAATACATATTCTTAAAAAGTTAAAATGTTTTATAGGTAATCAGGAGAGTGTATAATTATTACAATTTTTTGCTTCATTTTAATTTTTTTTTTTAAAAAAAAAAAAAAAAAGGTAGGCGGTAAATAAATTAATAATTGATAAAAATAAAAGGCTGAAATTGAAATAGCTTATGAATTCGTTTAAATTAAAAGTAATAAATAAATTTTGAGAATCCTAATTATTTTTTGGGGTAAGAATTTTTTAGTTAAAATATAAAAATTCAATTTTTACTACCAAAAAAGGTAGTAAAAATTGAATTTTTTGGGTGGGGGAGATTTTTTTTTATTATTTTAAAAAAAATACAGGACTTGGCAAAGTAAGTATTTTTTCTTTAATGATCTCAATCAACCATTATTAAAAAAATCATAATTTTCTTTATTTTATGAAAAAGGAAAATATTTGTGGTATTTTATGGACCCCCCCACAAAAAAAAATCTAGTTTTCTACACAGATGATTTTTTTTTAAAAAAGATTATGAATTAATTTTATTGCATAATTTATTTAAAAATCAATGTACATTTGTACACTGTAAAAATCTGATTAGACTGCATCCCCTCGTTGCTTCTTTTAAAATTTCTAATTAATTTTATTTTTAATTTATGGTTTGTGATTTTCATATTCCTAATATAAAAAAAAAAAAAAAAAAAAAAAACTCAACTTCACTTATTTTTTTGCTCAGATGAAATTAAAGCAGCAAAGGGAAAACAACTTTTAATTTTAAATAAAAATAAGTAAAAACTTAATTTTAGAAATTAAAACAAATATAATCCAATAAAAAATAAATTCAGATGCAAAATTCCGTCCTTCAAGAAATAAACACATCGCGAGCATTGGGCAGACGGTCGTGAGGTCTGAGGTTCCATTCCGGGCACCGGCTAAAACCTGGAAATGGGCGATTCCAGGCCGATTTCAAAGATCTTTTACCTTTACATCTGTGTACTTGTAAAATCTAAATTATTTCAATGCTTTAATGGGACTTTGAAAAAAAAACGAAAAAAAACGTCTTTATGTCTCTTTTCACAGTTAAAAAACGTACACATACACACACGCAGTCGTTGTGGAGCCTTAGAAAAAGAAAGGAAAAAAAAAATTCACTTGCCTGTTAAATGATTCTAACGTGTAAGCAATCAACGGTTTGTCCATAATGGGCCAGAACTGTTTGGGGGTCGTAACCCCGGTACGTTCTCCATACCCTCCAGCCGGTATCACAACACACACGTTGAAATCCACTGGACCTTTGTCACCCGACATTGGAGAAAACGTGCTGTTTGTTGTTGATTTGTAACACCGATTGTAATTGGTCAACGCTTTGGCTGACGGCGGATTTAGCCAATCAGAACGTCCGATACAAGCCCACATAAACAGTATGGCTGAATCCGATGTCAAAGAGCTTGAACCCACGCCTTGTAAATTCGAGTTTAAGAAAAGCTTTCGGAAACAAGCTACAAGAGGAAGAAGACAGAAAGCAGAAAGTGATTCCGAAGGTATCGAATAAGATTTAAAAAAATGTCAATGCGTGTTCTCTGAATATTAAATCTTGTGTTCTATTTTTTTTTTTTTGAAACACCACTGAAATCCGCGCCAAGATTTATTGGTCACTTAGTTAAAAACAAAGTATCCTTAAATGTTTAAAAAAAAATTTTTTTTTTCCTCTTTTTTGGGAGTGGATATAGTTTTGATTGAAAGATATGCTAGTTAAAAACTGGATTTGATCTTCACATTGGATTTTTAAAGCTTCTTTCTTTCCCGTTCTTCAGTAGCTTTTGTCTTTTCCTGGTCAGTTGTTGGCACGTGGCAATGATGAAGTAAACATGACATTTAACCTATACGCACCTTGGTTGGGTCGGCCGGAGACTCTCACAAGATACTTTTTCTTGTTTTTGAAACAAAGTAGACTTTCAGAAACGAATAGTCGACTGATGATGCACTATCGCTTCTTAGATTCTACCCGCCATCACTGTTTTAAATAATGAGTGGTAGGGAAAACTAAAAACTTATAAGAAGAGGTAGGAAGGAAGTATGTCAGTTGACAAACACAACATCTACACACCATTATTTGTTGTTGCATATTATTATTATTAATTATTCACCCTCCTTCTCCCGTTTTCTCTACTTTGTTTACACGTTAAAGTACACGGAACAACGAAATTCAATCGTTCATCATTTGAAGACTGGAGCTTTAAAAAAAGCAAATTGATAGCTCGTGACATATTAACTTTTAATTTCGATATCGCCCCCCTCTAAATATTTATTATCAAACGAACCATATTGCATATATAAACATTAAAGAGGAAGTATTTTACGACTGCATTTTGCTTATAGTGTTGTAGGTAGAGATTTGTATTCTTTGTGGGATGCTGGAGGAGGAAGAATATATATTGAAAAATAAAAAGATGTCCTGTGAAATGGATGATTATATTAATAAAGTAAAATTAAAATTTAATACATATAAAAAAAAAATAAACGCACCAATTAGTTTATACTTTTTTCTTCTCATGTTGATCATTTTCTTTAATAATAATCATTGGCTTATTTTTTCTTATTAAAAGCAATTTTGAGAAATGTAACATTTCGTTTCCAAAACGAGTGGGTGGAACTCTTTCCTTAAAAAATCTATTTTTTTTTTTTTTCGATAATAATAATTAACATCTCTCAATTTTGATTTCACTCTCTGAAGTAAAAAAAAGAAAAAACAAACAAAATGCATTTTTAACTTGGGATGATTACAGTTGCTGCTATGGTTTTTAAGAAGCTAATAATTTTTAACTTTAGTTTTCGAAAATTCAAATTAATTACATAATTTACTAATTTACAATATATTTGAAAATGAAAGTATTTTTTTTAAAACTATGTATATTTTTTTTTTGCAGCATATTGATTGAATAATAGATTGTGCCTACTTATTTTTTTACTGATCCTTTCCAGTTGTCTAATCAGTTTCTTCATGTTGAGATGAAATTCATCAAAGAAGGCTCTGTAATTTTTTTTTAGACTAAAGATGATCTCTTTAAAAAAAAAAATACAGATTCCTGTCTCAGTCCTTCCTTCTCTCTCTCTTTTTAGAGGTAGTATTACAAAATAGCAACAAAAATAATTTATTTTTTTACAAACTGACTATATTGTCTTCATTTTTGTTGCTATCAACGTTTCAGCCGTCATTCTGCCTTCATCAGGTGTATATCGATCCGGGTAATACAGGGTCGTAGTGGATTAAAAAGCCTTAGTTCTTGTATTTGGTGACATTGTGAGTTCAATCCCTGGGCCGGGAAGTGTGTACTTGTGCTCAGTGGAAACTGGACGAGTAATAACTGAACAATATTAAAAATAAGAACTAGACCAGATATTCATAGACATGGCAAGTGGAACGAGACCCCTTAAAGAGTTCAGTTTGGAATTCCCTATAGGTTACTTGGATCGATATTCCTCTGGTGAAGACCGGAGGGGTGAATGGGCGAAGTGTGATAACAACAACAAAGATGAGGATAATGTAAATAGTTAAAAAAAAAAAAAAAACCTTTTTATCCCAGAAATTCAGACAGAAAAATAATTTTGTAAAACATCCTGAAAAATATTTCAAAATGTTTTCAAGTGATATACACTATCTCTCTATAAAACTCAATTTAACAAAAAATAATGTCTTGCATATAAACTTATTGAACATGAGTAGAGGTTTATGCCTTGTTTTCTGTTTAGGAGTGAGTTTCCAGTTCCTTCTAAAGTCTTTTCCTTTTTTTTCTCTTCCAATAGCCATTTGCGTCTTAGTGGCATTATTGTATTGTTTGGGATGGATTGATTAGAAAAAAAGAAAGATAAATAAATAAGAAAACAAACACCTGTCAACATTGATAATGCGACTAAGACACAAGGGGCTAATGAAAGTGCAAGAAAAGTAAAAGACTTTAGAAGGAACTGGAAACCCAATCTTAAACAGGAACCAAGGGATAAGCCTCTACTCCTGTCCCAAACTCCTCCCTATAATTAATCCAGTTCCTTCTAAAGTCTTCTTATTCTTTTTGAATCCCAGTAACCGTTTGCATGTTAGTGGCATTATTGGCATCATCTGTCTTCCTGAAACCTGTTATTTTATTGTCCTTTCTCTTCACAAAAGTCTTCTCATTCTCTTTCAATCCCAGTAACCCTTTGCATGTTAGTGGCATTATTGGCATCATCTGTCTTCCTGAAACCTGTTCTTTTATTGTCCTTTCTATTCACAAAAGTCTTCTCATTCTCTTTCACTCCCAGTAACCCTTTGCATGTTAGTGGCATTATTGGCATCATCTGTCTTCCTGAAACCTGTTCTTTTATTGTCCTTTCTATTCACAAAAGTCTTCTCATTCTCTTTTCCCAGTAACCCTTTGCATGTTAGTTGGCATTGTTGGCATCATCTGTGTTCCTGAAACCTGTTTTTTATTGTCCTTTCTCTTCTAAAAGTCTTCTCATTCTCTTTCCTTGGCATCAGTAACCCTTTTTTGCATGTTAGTGGCATTGTTGGCATCATCTGTGTTCCTGAAACCTGTTCTTTTATTGTCCTTTCTCTTCACTAAAGTCTTCTCATTCTCTTTCACTCCCAGTAACCCTTTGCATGTTAGTGGCATTATTGGCATCATCTGTGTTCCTGAAACCTGTTCTTTTATTGTCCTTTCTCTTCACTAAAGTCTTCTCATTCTCTTTCACTCCCAGTAACCCTTTGCATGTTAGTGGCATTATTGGCATCATCTGTCTTCATCTGTTCTTTTATTGTCCTTTCTCTTCACTAAAGAAACCCCAGTTGCATTTAGTGGCATTGTCATCTGTCTTCCTGAAACCTGTTTTTTATTGTCCTTCTTCACTAAAGTCTTCTCATTTCTTTCCTCCCAGTAACCCTTTGCATGTTAGTGGCATTGTTGGCATCATCTGTCTTCCTGAAACCTGTTTTTTTTGTCCTTTCTCTTCATTAAAGTCTTCTCATTCTCTTTCACTCCCCATTAACCCTTTGCAAGTGGCTTGGCATCATCTGTCTTCCTGAAACCTTTCTTTTATTGTCCCTTTTTCTCTTCACTAAAGTCTTCTCATTCTTTCATCCCAGTAACCCTTTGCATGTTAGTGGCATTATTGGCATCATCTGTGTTCCTGAAACCTGTTTTTATTGTCCTTTCTCTTCACTAAAGTCTTCTTATTCTCTTTCACTACCAGTAACTCTTTGCATTTTAGTGACATTATCACCTTGGTTAGTTAGGGTGAACTGATTAAAAAGAAATTTGTCTAACTTTGATCATTGTGCCTGCAAAAAGATGGAGTGTCAAATGGAGAGTTTTTCCATTGACACTGCTATTATTTTAACTACCTTCACTCTTCAGCAAATAAAAAAGTGATGATTAAGATTGTAATAAAACTTAAACATATGATGAAACCTAAGAATCTCTAAATAAATAGCAGGAGCACCAGACCAGATGTGGCAGCAATATTGAAAGCAAAGATAAATGGTAGATTTATAAATATGTCAGATTTGTGATAAAATCTAAACATTGAACTTGTCCATTTTTTTGTTCTTGAGAATTTACAACAAAAATATTAAACACTATTAGTGTCTATTTATTACAATAATTTTATATTTACAATATTCTAAAAACTAATACAATTAGAACTAATGCAATGCAATTACATTTACCAATTTATAAAGAATTAAATATGTCAACAAATTTTTATTCATGCACCCTTGTGCAAATTAATTGAAACAACCACTTTATTTTCCTTTCTTTCACCATGCGGTCAGTTTTAGACCCACTGGAGTGACAGGATGAAATTGATTTCTATTTTTTTTCCTCAGATTAGGTCATTTGCAGTGGTGTGCAGTAATATGAATCTATTTTCAAAGTGTATGATGAAATTTGTTTTGCCTTAAAACATATTGCGTCATCGGTGATTGCATCAGATGTTTATCATACCTAGACACTATTGTCTTTACTGTTGATTAGTTGTCCTTCCTGCCATTTTTTGCAATGGGCATTACTCCAAGGAAGCATATGAGAATTGTGATGCTGCTTGAACACACTGGCAAGCCTTACAGTGAGATTGTGAACTGTATGACAAAAGATAAGCTTGTGATGGGCATTATAGATGTGTGGTACTGTGACCACAACATCAATGGGGACTGCTCTAAATGGATTCCATGTCAAATTGCATCAAAGAGTTTCTGAAAAATAAAGATGTACATAAAAAGTACTAACATGTGCACCAGGTCATGTTTCGTTGGAAAAATACGAAAAAAAGTAAATAATAATGGAATTATTCGTTTTGTTTCAATCAATTTGCACAAGGGTGTAAATATGTAATTATTTGTTAAATTATTACAATATGTGAACCAATTATAAGGAAATTTGTATTATTTACCATTTTATAAAGTTTGGATTGATTGGCAATTAGCCAGTCAGTTCAAACTCACCCAGCCTACAATTCCCATAAACAATCTAATAATGTTTATTATTTTGGTTGTCAAAAAAGAAAGAAAATGTATAATTTCACTTTCATATATTTAGGATTTATTACAAATCTTATATATTTATAAGTCTACTATTTGTCCATGCTTAGAATACTGCTGCCACATCTGATCTGGTGCTCCTGCTGTATATTTACAGATTCTTGATAAAATCCAAAGAAGAATTTGCAATGTTATTGGTCCTGACCTGGCATCTCGGCTTCAGTTACTTTCCCAATTTAGCTTCCTTCTACCTTTTCTGTAAATACTTTCATGGAAATTATTCTGATGAGCTTTGCTCTATGGTACCTAGTCTCTATTGACTGTAAAGTCTCATCATTTTACAGTTGAAATGGCTAGATGTAGCTGCAAGTTCTATGCTAACAATTTCTTCTATCACATGTCTTACCTGTGGAATTCTTTTCTGGCTTCTTGTGTCCCAGTCAACTTTGACCTTTGTCAAATAAAATGCAATGTCAATAGTTATCTACCATCTTCTTAATTCTGGCTCTTTTAATTGTTCTCTCTCCTTAATAGTGTGTGTGTGTGTGTGTTTTTGTTTTTTTTTTTTCATGTTCCTTAACACTCAGCAACATCATGCATCTTAGTGGTTTTATTGCTTTGCCTGGGGTGAAATGATTAAAAAAATTCTAATCATTGCTTTTTAAAACCATAAACATTACTGGGGATTTGAAGGTAGTTAAAATAATAGCAGTGTCAAGGGAATAACTTTATTTTATAGTTTGCAAATTCTTTAATGTGGCATTATTGGATATTTAAGAAAGTTATGTTGTCTGTTTACAAATGCTCTTGTCAGACCATTTTGGAATATTGTGAGCAAGTGGTTTCCCAGTCAATATAAATTAGAGAAAAGAATGTGAACTTGAATCGTATTAAAATTTCATTTCGTTCCTCTGTAAATGTAAACCTGGACATTGCCTTGGATAAATAATGGATCATTTTGTTTTGATTGTGGTGAAAGACAGAATAAAAAGAATCTATTGGAGATGCTGTTTAGTTTTAGTGTGTCGTGGGGGAAGAAAACATATATATAATAATAGTAAAAAGATAGAAAAGGTGATAATGCTCTCATGTATTTCATGTCTGCTTCAGTGAAATGAAAAACCTTGTCAATTTTTAATCTTTTCATTTGTACTCTTGTACTTCTTTAAATAATGGCCTGCATTCATTTTTTATGATTATGACAAAATTTTGCTGTTAAAATCAATAAATTTATTTAAGAGGGGAATTTTCAAGGAATTTTTAAAAGAGGCTATTCAATTATTAAATTAAAAATTATGATTGATCAGAAATTCAAATGAAAACCATGAAATTTTTACAGGTTTTTAGTTCTTGTTTTATCTAACGGTGATTTTTTTTTTTTTTTTTTTTTATAAATGAAAAATGATGATTTATAAGAAATAGCCCAAAATATTTTTTTATGTAAATCTTTTTCCAAGACAGTAAGCAATGTATTTTTGTTTGTATTTGTATATGTGCATTTTTAACCTTTAGCACTCTGTAGGTGACTATTTTTGCCAAGCAAAATGTTAGTCTTTCCAATGCAAGCTGTGTAGTCATATCCTTCTATGGCAACACTTAAAACAATCTTGACTGAACTTGAGAGTCAGGCTACTGCAATTTCGAATATATATAACTAATATATAAAACACTATATTTTGAGAAGATTCCATATACAGTAAAAGGGGGAAGCAATATTTATAAATGAGGCAGTATATATATATATATATATATATATATATATATATATATATATTATCTTATACAATCGGAATTGAGATACCATGATGTAAATGATCATTTTCACGTTGTAATATTAAATTTATAGGATTTTTCAAACAGTCAATGGATGATAAAAGTTTTGAAATAAAAAAAAAAACAGACATAAGGAGGAAAGAAAGGAAGAAAAAGGGGAAAGGTGATTGGATTATATATCAACAGATTACTACCTGTGTGCGTGTATATATATATATATATATATATATATATATATATATATATATATATATATATATATATATATACTTTAATAATCAAAAAATCCTTTGGTCTCTCTTCAATATGGCCATCATAGCATGCAGCCTGACAAGAGTAAACATTATATTTGCACATTATTATTACTATGATTATTACTAATACAGTAAAAAGAAAGAACTATTGTTACAAAGCACGAGTGATATTTATTGGTATCATCAGATCTGTTATCTTTAAATATGACTCAATACATTCCTGTCGTTAACCAGCTGGAAATTACAAAAGAAAGAAACGTAACTGATAAGAAAATACCAGTAATGGTAAAACACTAACCTGGTATGTTTGACATTATAGCTGCAAAGAAATATCTCTTATACAAAGTTGCAAAAGGAACATGTAGGATACTTTTATAATTGTGATCTCTTGCTTTATGTTCAGCTCTACAACTCTGTCCAAGGTATGACGATAAACTACATCCACATCCAGGGTAAGATGATAAACTATGTCCAACAGCAGGGCCTTTGATCAGGAGGTTTTGAGGAGTGTGGAACCACCTCTTGATTGCTGGTGTTCCCAGGACCACCCCGACCCAGGGTGGTGGCACCTGTTGGGGTCCCGGCTGTGGCCAAATAGTTAACCCTGAAACTGAGGTGAAAAGAATTATAAAAGTGTAAAAATAAGTTTAAATACCAGAAATACTTCGTAAGAAATTATTACCATAAATTTTTGAAGAAAAAAAAATATATTACCAGCTATACGTTTTTGAAAAAATATTACCAGCTATACATTTTTGAGGGGGGGGAAATATTAACAGAAATAGATTTTTGACAAAACAAAAATATTACCAGAAAAAAAAGTTTGTAAGAGACTGATAACTTGCTTTTTATATATGGTAAGGTTTTCTGAAAAAGCTAAAATGCTATTGTAATGTACTGATAGTCTTTTATATACAGTAAGGTTTTCTGCAAAAATTAAAATACTTGTGTAATGTACTGATAACTTGCTTTTTATATACAGTAAGGTTTTCTGCAAAAATTAAAATACTTGTGTAATGTACTGAAAACTTACTTTTTTATATACAGTAAGGTTTTCTGCAAAATTAAAATACTTGTGTAATGTACTGATAACTTACTTTTTATGTAATAAGGTTTTCTGCAAAAAATAAAAAACTTGTGTAATGTACTGATAACTTGCTTTTTTATATACAGTAAGGTTTTCTGCAAAAAATTAAAATACTTGTGTAATGTACTGATAACTTGCTTTTATATACAGTAAGTTTTCTAAAATACTTGTTTTTACTGATAACTTGCTTTTTTATATACAGTAAGGTTTTCTGCAAAAATTAAAATACTTGTGTAATGTACTGATAACTTGCTTTTTATATACAGTAAGGTTTTCTGCAAAAATTAAAATACTTGTGTAATGTACTGATAACTTGCTTTTTATATACAGTAAGGTTTTCTGCAAAAATTAAAATACTTGTGTAATGTACTGATAACTTGCTTTTTATATACAGTAAGGTTTTCTGCAAAAGCTAAAATGCTTTTGCAATGTATTTATAGCTTGCTTATTATATACAGCAAGGTTTTTTGCTGAACCCATTTTCTAATGTACTGATAGCTTTCTTTTTATATAATGTAAAGTTTTCTAATATAGCTAAAGTTCTGTAATATACTGATAGCTTGCTTTAAACATTACCTGCTTCAATGTACTAAGAATTTTATTCCTTTTGAAATTAGAGTGTATCACATATATTTCTGTGTCTTATATGCCATGAAATATGATAATACTTTGTTTTGTACTTACTCTTTTTATTGTTGTCTATCATCAAATTATTGATTCTTATTTATTCATAATTTTTCTGTTATTTAGAAAATATTTTTATCATTATTTTTGTTTATTAAGCATTATATAATATTGGGCATTTTTTAGTGAACTTTAGTATTAATTTGTAGTAGATCTTAGTATTAATTTTTAAACATAGAAAAATGCATCTTTTTGAAATAAGTTTTTAAAATTTTTCTCCAATTTAAATTCATTTAGAACCCACTTGTGTTTGGTATTCATAAGCATCATTCAAAGTAAGACTAGAGATTTAAAGAAAAACAAATCAATCTAACCTATTATTTTCTTTGGTTGTATAGATTTCTATTTTGTTTCTCCAAAAATAGTTGCAGGTTGGCATCAACAAAGCATATTTCATTGTTGGCTGCAACAGAAAAAGAAAATGTCTTTATTCTGAACGTATTTAAAAAATATCTAATTTAGAGTATATACCTGGAATATGTTCTTTTTTTGCGTTCAGGTACCTGTTCGGTAATAAATTACCTGTACATAGAAACTAATAATATACCTAACTTTAAACTAACTGAATCCATTGTACCTAAGAGGGTTCCAAGACGTAGGCAATTGTTCCCATAAAAAAAAAATGAATGTTTTTTTCCATTGACACTACTATTATTTTAACTACCTTCACTCCTCGGCAATGTTTATTGTTTTAAACTGGGATGATTAGAATTGTAATAAAACTTTAAATAAAAGATTCAGTTTCAAATGTCCTGGAGGTTATTCTGATGAAGACTGGAAGGCACAACAGCCGAAACATTGTAATGATAATATCCCAGTTGAGGGTGGATGTAAATAGCATTTTGGTTGCTTTCTAATTCATCATTAAGTTTATTTATATCTCTATCCAGTAGACTTTGGATTGTTTCATATGATGGTAGCCTAGTGGATTAAAGCCATTCTTTGTGAATTTGGTGATATAATAAAGGTAAGTTCAGCCCCTGGGTCAGGCAGTGTGAACAATGACTAACAACTTCAGTAGAATGAGAACAATCTACCCCTGTAGATTAAATAAAGGATTCAGTTTCAAATTCCCTGAAGATTACCTGGATCAAAAAATACCTGATGAAGACCAGAAGGTACAATGGCTGAAACTTTGTGATAATAACAACCCCGATGAGGATAATAGTCTGCATGTAAATAACATTTTGGCTGATTGCCAATTTATCATAAATTTTATTTATATCTCTAAGCTCCAGTAAACTTTGGCCCTGCAAAAAAAAAAAAAAAAAAATTCCATTTGGCTTTACAGCTGCTAAGGCCAGCTCTGATCGTATGCTTTGTAAAAATGTCTTTTTAGATAATTCTCTTGCAATATTACACTGACATGTGTCATGAAGGTTAGTGTGTTATCATGGAAAAGCTAAAATTGGCTGATAAAGAACAGATCTAGAACATTTCAGATATTTGAGACAAAGATAGTGAATTGTCACATAGGCATGTGTTCTCATTTCTGGATATCTTTGAAGTTAAATAGTTTTGTATTATGTTGCGTTTATGTGGACAAATTTTTTTGTCTTTTCCTCTTGACTGAGCATCTAAGGACTAGGTTGCTTATTTAATTTTACGAATCACAATATTTCTGTGCTTTAATAGCAAAGAAAGATAATTATTTTTTTGAAGTAAATACAATGCTGAACCAATAAGTCTGTAGCCTGACATATAATCATTAGTCTGAATTTTGGTATGAAATTTTCACTGTATAATTTTCAATTTCTGTGATTAATATTTACTGCTGGATTGAGTGCATTGACAAGGAAAGAGATTATGTTGAAAAGTCAGTGTTTTGTAAAATAAATGTTTTTTTTTTTTTCATTTTTAGGCTACAAACATATGTATGTGATTAATATTCATTACTGAATTAAGTGCATTGACAATAAAAGAGATTATGTTGAAATGTTTGTTGTGTGAAATATTTTTTTCATCTTAGGCTGCAGACTTATTGATCTCTTTAACTATGGTGCTGCTTCTGATTTTGCCCTCCTCCCACTGTGCTGAATAATTTGCAAGGTGATAGAAGAAAAGTTAGGAACTTTGTTTAGTGTCAATATCAGACAACAAACTATTGGGTTTGAAATCTCTAAATTTAGCTCATTAATTACAGCGGAAATAAAGATAACGATTGACATTGCATTTATATTTTTGAAAATCAAAGGCAATAAAGCCACTAAGACACAAGGAGTTACTGAGTGTTAGAGAATATGAGAAAAACTACTATTAAGGAGAGAGGACAATAAAAGAACAAGAATTAAGAAGACAGAAGATAACCATTGACATTGCATTTAAATTTTTGAAGATCAAAGTTAACTCGAAAGTATGAAGCCAGAAGAGAGTTCCCTAAATGAGAAGTGCAAGAAAAGAGACTGTTAGCATAGAACTTATGGTTACATCTCGCTATTTCAACTGTAAATTGAAGAAACCTTGCTCCTAATCTACTATTGTACTTAAATTTATCAAGTCTCTACATGCCATAAAGAAAAGTTCACCAGAAAAATTCCCATGAAAGTATTTATAGAAAAGCAACAAATAAACTATGTTACTGCAGTGTGAAAGTGACTGATGCCGAAATGCCAGGTGAGGACCAATAACATTCTTTGAATTTTATCAAGAATCTCTAAATATATAGCACGAGCACCAGACTTATAGATATAAGCAAGTGTAAATGGATAAAATCCGACAGAATGTAGAAATTTTTTGAAAAACAAACAAAAATAAACAAAATCCATAAATGTAGTTAAAATGAAAAGAATTGGATCGACGTCAGACGTTTCGGTTTTTAATAAACCATTTTCAAGACAAAATTCATTAAAATACAAATTCAGTTCAATATGAAAAACGATGGACATAAAAACACAAGTCTTATCCAAGTCTTATTTACACTTGCTTATATACTGTCTACTGAAAACACAAACCTAAATTCGTTTTTACAACATGGAAGATTGCAGGCTTATCCGAAATACAGAATTTTAAAATAAACAAACTTTTAGGAATACGTTATGGGGCGTCGCCCATGTGACTTGGTGGCGTGACCACGTAAACGGAAAGCTGATCTTTTAAAAATTTTCAGTTATCTGTTTTACTCTTGGATAAGACTTGTTTTTGTCCATCGTTTTTCGTCATATTGAACTGAATTTGTATTTTAATGAATTTTGTCTTGAAAATGGTTTATTAAAACCGAAACGTCTGACACATTTATGGATTTTGTTTGTTTTTCAAAATTTCCACACTTATAGATATGTATGACAGATTTTGGCAAGAAAAATTGTCTAGCATGACACAGTGAAGCCAACTTTCATAGCAGCAGGGTTAGCAATTGATTCATTTTACTCTTTCCACTTCCTGTCAGCTGAAAATTTTAGTTTAAGTTAAAAAAAAAAAAAAAAAATACATGAAAAGAAAATTGGTTAAATATAGTAATATGAGGAAGTGTTGAAAAGTCTTCTGGGTCAAACCAAGAAGCTCTTTTTTCTAAGATTTTGGTATGTGGATCAGGCCAAGAATTTTTCATCAACTCCTTATAGAACTAATCTCTGCTTCTGTAGAGAAGTTGGCAAAAATATTGTTATAAATTGGGGGTGTTTATATTCCCATTCGGTCATTAGAGGGACATTTTCATGATATCATTGAAGCAGAAAGTTGTCATAAAACTTGTAGGAGTCATAGTGAGGCTCTGATTATTGACATTGGAGACATAGACTTGAGTCAACACAGCAAAAACAAAGGATAGCACGTCATAATGAGAAGGTTATGGACTCTAAGGATATCACACGTCACAACCAAAAGGCTATGGCCTGTAATGATAGCACAGGTCACAATCAGAAGGCTAAGGACTGTAAGAGTAGCACACGTCATAATCAGAAGATTGTGAGCCATAGGGATACAACATTGTAGTAATTCATTTAAAACAACTAAGATGAAAACAATAGTTCAAAATAATTAAAGTATATTGTGATAGTGTATGATGCATCCAAGAGGATGTGTAGGGATAGTGCATGCCGCAGTCAGGAGGCTGTAGGGATACTATATGTGGCAATCAGAAGGCTTTGGAACATAAGATGTATTTTTTATTGACAAGACACTGAGCTACAGATGAAAGCAAAAGAAATAAGCTACCTTGATTAATTTTTACTAACCAATTTAAATGTTTGGCGATGTACTTTCAGAAATACTATATGTGGTGATTCAGAACTATAGCCCAAATTATTGCCTTCGCATCGAAACCGTACGAGAGGAGTTACAAAGCTGAATGCATGGTGATGCCGGACATAGGTTATGCAAAAGTTATGAGCTGTTAGAGAAAAAGTAGCACTGATATGTATAAATATGTCTACAAAAAAAACAAACTCTCTTGCTGGATTTAGTCATTTTCCGAAGTTTGTTTTTGAGCTCTGGTTTTGTGTTTTCCCAGATGTGGTTATCAGCAGTAGGTATTCTATATGAGAGCCAATCATATCAAGAAACTTGAAAGTTTCCATCAAAGAATACTTTTTTTTTTCTCTTGGGTATCAGCTGGGAAGATCAAGTGACAAACACTAAAGTGCTCAAGTGTGCAAAAAGTGAATTGAGATCCCCATTGTTTGGCACAGACTGTGCTGGATTTTGAATTGTAGATGTTGTTTTGATATAAAGTTCTTTGTTCTCACATTTAGATCTTATCTAAGGATTGAATTTAGATATTTGAAGCTGACAGCTCATCAAATGGGAATCTTCCATAATATTCTAAGAAGTATGTATATTTTTTGGCTGTTAATAATTTTCTAACAGCAATCTTAGACCTCCGTGCTTGCCTCCAACCCCCCAAAAAAGTGATTGTCAAAAGGACAGTTTTTCCTTTGACACCACTATTATTTTAACTACCTTCACTCCTCAGCAATGTTTGTTTTAAAAAATGATGATTGGAATTTTAATAAAACTTAAACATCTGATGAAAGGGAATTTATACACTTTTTTTGTTTTTGAGAATTTACAACAAAGATATTAAATATCTATTAGATTATTTATTTACAAGAATAATTCAATATTTACAACATTCTAAAAACATACAATTAAAACTGATGCAATATTTATGATTTACCAATTTATAAAGAAATGAATATGAAAATAATTTTTTATTCATAAATTTATAAACATTTACTAAGTTCTTAAAAGATATGAACCAATGAAAAGAAAATCCTTATTTACTATTTTATAAAGTTCAAATCATTTGGTAATTAGCTGATCTTTTGCGAACCATTCAAATAAATAGTGTAAACAAACAATCTAATATATAATGTTTATTATTTTTGTTGTAAATTTTGCAAGAACAAAAACATCCGATGAAAGTGAATTTATACATTTTTTTGTTTTTGATTATTTAAAACAAAAATATTAAATATTTATTAGATTTTTTATTTATGAGAATAATTTAATATTTACAACATTCTAAAAACTAATACAATTGTATTAAAACTAATGCAATATTTATCATTTACCAATTTATAAAGAAATAATTATGAAAACAATTGTTTATTCCAAAATCTATAAATATTTACTAAATTATTAAAATATGTGAACCGACTATAAGGAAATTCTTATTATTTACCATTTTATAAAGTTTGAATCAATTGGCGATTAGCCAATGTTTTGCCCAGCATTCCAATAGACAATGTAATAAATAAATAAATATTGTTTATTTTTTTTTTTTTTTTGTCAATTCTCAAGAACAAAGAAAATGTATAAATTCACTTTCATATGTTTAGGTTTTATTAAAATTCTAATCATTGCTTTTTAAAACAATAAACATTGTCGAGGAGTGAAGGTAGTTAAAATAATAGCAGTGTCAAAGGAAAACTGTCGTTTTGTTGTTCTGATTTTTTGTGGGCGAAAAGGTCCAAAATTGCCTTTCTAACCTTGGCATGATTTTCCACATTTGTAAATACCGGTTGAGTATCCTTTATCTGAAATTCTCAAATCTGATAATCTCCAATATCCAGAAATTTTTTTTTTTTTTTTTTTTTGAAAACAATATGGCTAACAATAGTATGATAATTATTACAAATAAAATACTTTTTTTCAGTTTTCATTACATTTAACTGTAATCAGAATCTGTTTTGTTTTTATACAAAGACTGTACCTGAATGTATTGTAACATTTTAATCAAAACACAACATTGTTGATAGAGACTGATAACTTACCAAATTTTTCTTCTCACACTCACGGTGATGTCATCGACGATGTATCTTTCTTTTCCCTCTAGTTTGTCACACCTGATGTAAAAGTAATATTTGGGGTTGCATTTATATATCCTTGTAAGTAGTGATCATGTTTTTTTGTACATGTACAGAAAGCCTTAGAACATTATTTTTATATGAAATCCTAATTTCACTCTGTCCTGTGTATGGTGATAAACTACATCCACATCCTGGGTAAGACAATAAACTACTTCCAACAGCAATGCCTCTGATCAGGAGGCTTTGAGGAACGTGGAACCACCTCTTAATTACTGGTGTTCCCAAATCCACCCTGAACCGGGGTGGTAGCACCTGTTAGGGTCCCATCTATGGGCAAATATTTAACCCCCAAACTGGGATAAAAAAACTATGAAAGTGTAAAAATAGGTTTTAATAGCAATACATTTAGGAATATGGAAAATACCAGCAATACATTTTTGAACAGAAAATTATTTCCAGCAATATATTTTTGGGAAAAAAAAATTATTATCAGCTGTAAAAATCTTGTCAGCATTAAATAATCCCATGAGGTTGTTATGCCATAAAACAAACCAAACTAAACTAATTTCACCACCGAAAAATCTGTGTGAACATTACATGACTAGCATCATTACCTGTATGTAGACAAAATTTATTAAATTTTACATAAAACTACCTTCAGGGTATATGTATAAGTTGTGTTATGAAATGTAAACGAATATCGTGTTTATGCTTGGGTTTCATTCCCAAGCTGCCCTAATTTTACTCGAATCCATTACATTCACATATGTACTAATACCCTTGAGAAAGGTATGAATCCTCTTCTTCTACCCCCCCCCCACCAGTTATGTGTAAATAGCAGGACAGATTGGGTTTTATAACCTTCTATTTAGTCATGTATCGAAAGATACATGATCGCCTGAGTGTGTATCATGCGTGGCACATAACTGACTGACTAACATTCCAGTCGAATCCATTACATTCACTTAAATGCTAATACCATTGGGAAAGGTATATATCCTCTTTTTCTTCATCCAGCTATGAGTAAGTAGCAGGACAGACCGGGTTCTATAGCCTTGGATGGCAACTGGTCTACTGCAGAAAGAAATGGCAACCTACTGTGGGAAAAAATTTGCCTAGTCATTCATGTATCGAAAGATACATGATTGTCTAAGCGTGTATCACACATGGCACATGACTGACTGACTAACATTCCAATCGAATCCATTACATTCACTTATGTGCTAATACCCTTGGAAAAGGTATGAATCCTCTTCTTCTCTCCCCAGCTATGGGTTAATAGCAGGATAGACCGGGTTCTATAGCCTTGGATGGTGACTGGTCTACCCTGGAAAGAAATAGCAACCTACTGTGGGAAAAAATCTGCCTCGTCAGTCATGTATTGAAAGATACATGATCCCCTAAGCGTGTATCATGCATGGTATACAAATATACTGATATACAAATTAAATAATCTGTATTCTAAAATCTGGAAACCGAAGCACTTCTGGTCTGAAGAATTTTGGATAAAGGATTCTGAACTTGTATTGAAAAAAATTCAGATACTTATGTGGGAAATAGACTTGCCGCTTTCATTTGTCACATTCTGTTATTGTCTTTTTCATTGTTTTAATTGCTCCTCTATCCATTTGCTAAGAATTGTCAGCTCGGCGACTAACTCTTTTAGTCTTCTTCTCTTACCTATCAACCTCCTTGTAAGTGTTAAATTCTCCAAGACTTCTCTCCCCATTCTTTCTATGTATCTTTTGGTTCCCATACAATCACTGAAGTTGAGCAATGTCAAGTCTGGTTAGTGTCTAGATGGGTGACCATTTGGAAATACCAGGTGGTGTAATGGAAGAATTGTTAATTGGTCTTCCAATTCTAGCTAGGTTTGTGATGTTCACTTATGTGCAACGACCCTTGGGAAAGGTATGACTCCACCTCTTCTCCCCCAGCTATGGGTTAATTAGTAAGACTTGTATCACTAAATCATTATTATCTCCCCCCAAAAGTTCTTCCTAGCTAAAATTATTATCTGACTTTAAATAACCTGCAGAGGGTTGATAAGCTGTAGAAAATTAATTAAT